>APFE030931795.1:2132-52892 GCA_000404065.3 Pinus taeda | reverse complement strand
GGGTTGACAGGGTATTATCACAAGTTTGTTAAGAATTATGGGAGAATAGCAACACCTCTAACAACATTATTGAAGAAAGATGCATTTGCATGGACTCCGAAAGCAACAAAGGCCTTGAACATCTTAAAGAGGCAATGTGCCAAGCACCGGTCTTAGCTACACCGGACTTCACAAAAACCTTTATTGTGGAATGTGATGCTTCAGGAAATGGAATTGGTGCTGTTCTAATGCAAGATAAAAGACCCATTGCTTTTGAAAGTCGTCCAATCAAGGGAAAGTTTTTAAGCAAAGCTATTTATGAGAAGGAAATGTTGGCAATACTCCATGCACTTAAGAAATGGCGACCCTATCTAATGGGAAGACACTTCAAGGTAAAAACGGATCATGATAGCCTTAAATACTTTTTAGAACAAAGATTATCCTCTGAAGAGCAACAAAAGTGGGTCACAAAGATGTTGGGTTATGACTTTGAAATCATCTACAAAAAAGGGAAGCACAATGTGGTGGCAGATGCACTCTCAAGAAAGGATGAGGATGTGGAAGCATTGTTGTGTGCCATTTCTATTATCCAACCAGATTGGATAAATGAAGCAAGGAGGAATGGAATAATGACGAAGAAGTGTGGGAACTTATTCGAAAGTTACAACAAGATTCTAGTACGTCTGATACATTTAGTGGAAAAATTATTCCATTATTGGTACAAGATCACTATACTCTGTAAAAATTCCCAGCTAACAAAAAGATTCTTATGAGAATTGCCAACTTCTCCTTAGAGCACTCGGGGATTTTTAAAACTTACACAGGTTAAGAAGGATTTTTGGGATGGCCTTAAATCAGATATTCAAAACTTTGTGGCGGAATGTTTGGTTTGCCAACAAAATAAAGTTGAAACAATTAAGACACCGGGTCTATTACAACCTTTATCCATTCCAAGCCAACGTTGGAGGAGGTTTCAATGGATTTTGTCACAGGTTTACCCAAGTCTGAGGGAAAGAGTGTCATCATGGTGGTAGTTGACAGACTTACCAAGTATGCACACTTTTGTGCATTATCACATCCATTTAAAGCCAGTACAGTTTCTACTGCATTTATGGAAACAATTCAAAAGCTACATGGAAACCCAAAGATTATTGTAAGTGACAGAGATCCCATTTTCACTGGAAATTTTTGGACAGAATTATTTTCTTGTCTTGTACTCAGTTAGCTCATAGCTCATCTTATCATCCTCAATCTGATGGGCAAACTAAGATAGTAAAATGTTTGGAAGGATATCTTCGTTGCTTTGTATCTGATAAATAGACACAATGGGTCAAATGGTTGCCTCTAGCGGAATGGTGGTATAACACTTCCTTCCATACAGCAACAAAAATGACCCCATTTATGGCACTTTATGGGTATCAGCCACCATCCATCACATCATATTTAAGAGAAAATTCTAAGGTTCAACCAGTGGAACATCACATCGAACATCAACAACAAGTCCTCCAACTCTTAAAGGATAACCTCGTGTTGGCACAGAATAGAATGAAACAACAGGCAGATCAACATTGCAGTGAAAGAAGTTTGATGTAGGTGATTGGGTATTCCTACGGCTACAACCATATAAGCAAATGTACCTCAAGCAAGCTAAGAAGGATAATAAATTATCACCAAATTATTATGGTCCATACAAGGTGTTGCAAAAGATTGGTACTATGGCATACAAATTGGAGCTTCCAGCAGCTTCTAGATTGCACCCAGTTTTCCATGTTTCATGTTTCAAGAAGGTTATAGGAAACAAGCTCCCAGTTCAAACGATATTGCCAGAACTTGATGAGGAAGGAAAAATTATATTGGAACCGGAAGCAATCACATAAACAAGAACTCGGCAGCTACGAAATCGATCAATTTCAGAGTATTTTATCATGTGGAAGAACTTATCCGCTGAAGATTCCACATGGAGGATGAGAATTTTATATAGAAGTATCCAGAACTACTCAAGCGTTGAGAACAAAAATTTTTTGTATGAGAGGGGCATGTTGGGTCCCTATAATACTAGTGATTACCTCATTACTATTTAGTTATACCCCTTATATATTGATGTACCCATGTAGTGCCCATATTGTTACTATTGTGCCCCATAGAAGCCCACTATTGTTATTATTGCGCCCTTACATTATTATTGTTATGTAGGCTCTGATTATGCTATGACCACTTAGACTCCTATATATAGAGAGGAGGTATTTTCATTTGGATCATCCAAGACTTGTTCATTTATGTAATGTAAAGGAGGTTGCCCCCTCGAAGAGGCTGAATTCTAAGGCGTTGATCTCTCTTTTCTATCTTTTCTTGAGCTAGTTTCAAAACAGGTGGTGTAACAAAATCATGAAGATATCCTTGAAATAGGTATGTTTGTAGTCGATAGCATGATTCATTGTTTCGGCCGAGCATCCTTTGGCTTGAGCTGGCAGATAGCAAGCATTGGTTGCAGTTTTGGAGGGTGACTCAGACGAGAATACAGTTCGGCTGAATACATAGCATCATGAATTTCAGGAATCATGTAACCAATTGCATCAGTTAAACATTTGAGTGTTGCCCTTTGACTATATGGTTTAACTAGGAAGAACCAAAAGGTGTCCCAGGTTAAACTTTTGATGCCCCCGAGTAATCGCTCATTCTTTTCCAATTCTTGATTACATGTTTATTCCAATGCTTTGGCCAACGGAAATTTACTTGGAGTGCACTGTGAAATAAAGTTAGATAGATAAAGAGTATTATTGATTAACTCAATTAAATTACTGGTTTCTGATCTGCATCTTAAAGTTTCCCATTCCGCTTTCATTAATTGCAATTTCCATTCTAGGAAGACAATCTACTTGTGTGATTCTAGAATTTTAGGCAGATTTGCAGCTTGCCCTTCACTAGTTTCTTGCCAAGCAAGAAAGTTGGTTAAAGTCTCATCAACCTGTTCCAAATTCTACCTGGCATCGAATGATTTGTCAATCATTGATGAAGCAATCTCACAGAGGGGCTCAGCAAGGGAAATATTATGACATAGTAAATTTAGCTACTTAATAAATGCTTTATTGATCTAGATAGCCTCGGACCTGAACTTTGCTGGTTGAGGAAAGCTCTTGAAATTCTCTATCTGTTGTGATAATTGAACGATTTTCTCATCTTGTGTTTTACTCATTTTTTCATTCATTGTCTTGAGCTTGGACAATGTTGTAGATAATTCCCTTTGTTTCTCTACTGCACTCTAGTCTATTCTCTTTTTCTCCTTGAGCAATTGCTCGTTTAATTGGTTGTTTACTTGCTACTATGCTGCTAATTGTTGTTCCAATTGTTCCATTCTTTGTTGTCTCTCTGATACTTGTGCCTGCAATGAAACAATTGTTTGGTCCTTTTCCTTGAGTAAATTGCTTACTTCCGATGCCTTATCCATAGTAGCTGCCGAGTAGGCCGCGACATACTGAGAAAGTTTTGTGAGGTCTTCAGAAGGAGTCAATTCTTCTTTCCATACCACATTAGCCATCTCTGTCTGTGCAAGTAAAAGGGAAGATTGATCAAGCTTTCTCCTTTTCCTTTGTCTTTTTACCACAAATTTATGTTTAGGACTGTGAAAGACATCTAATGGTGGTATTTCTTCTATCTGCAAAACAATTTCATCTGATGGATCCTTAGGAATTATCTCTACATCTTTACTAGTGGGTATGCCGCTGGTTCCTTCAATCAGAACCATACTTGTTGCGGTCTTGTGACCAATTGTCACTTCCGGTGTACTAAAACCCTGTGAATTCTCAGGATTGCTTATAATGGAATTGAATTGTTGCCATTCTTTAAGGAGCTTAGGATCAATTTGAGTATCTATATCCATGTGTTTACTGCCTTTTTCCTATCATTTTTCTCGTTCTTTCTTCTGTTATGGCTTTCTTCCTTTCTTGGGAATTTTTTCCATAGCAGGAGGTTTGTCTCTAGTTTGTTGTTCAGGCTCACTTGATTGGATTACTAGGGTGGTAGCTAATAAGTCTAGAGGCAGAGTTTGCAACCTTTGTTCTCTGAGCTAATTGAACTCTTCTAGCCCTTCATCTTTATATCTGATCCCGTCCAATGTTTTTACCTGAAATAATGATTCTGCTGAGGAAAACAGGTCATCAAACTCATCTTTTTCATGATCAAACTTTGCAAGTTTTGCTTGTTCAAGAACATTATAAACAACTTTCCTAGGATCATATTATCTGTTGGGGAGGGTTGCAAGATTGAGCATTTGTATTTTTTCTGCTTCCTTTTCTGCGTGTTTATAATCATGGAGAGTGTAAACACCACACCTCAAAGGAAATGTAGGCCATACCTATTTATTAGAGTTCCTAAGGGTTTTGGATGCCCCTTCTATTGTTATTTGGTAGGCCAATTCCTGGGCTAATAGCTTATCGAGCACATAAAAAGGAAGGACATGGGGTCTTGTAAGGCTACCAAAAAGCCTTACATAAGTGAACTTGTCTTCTCGAATCAATTAGCAACTGCAGTCAAGTCTATCCCTGCTTCCTCATAAATCCTCGGGCAGGCTTGTCAAAAATAGCATTCCATAGCATTTGATGATAAATATGGATTGGCTTTGGGTCCTGGGGAGTCCATCTCCATCCAAACATTAGATATTCAGAGTTAAAACAAAGAGTGTTCATAATATAAGCACTGTAATAAAATGGGAGAATGATCCTGGTAGTTTTGCGTGAATTTGATCTAAATTCAAGAATTGTCGTGGCCAATTTGTTAGACAAAATGTTTGCCCAATCCATCACATAAGTATTGACTGCTACTTCCATTAAAGGGACCATTTCAATGGTGAATTTAGCAGAGTCATGTATCCCCCACATTCTACACATCATTGCCCTGGCATAAGAGTAAGGAGAAGACAATGAGTCTACGGAGTACTTACCTGATGACTCATGTTTGTGCTTCTCAGGATTCTGTCTCCATTGCTTAATTGGGGCCGATTCTGTCTCATTTCCATTTGCAAATTTCTCAACGAAGGCTTTGTTGTACCTATTTTCGGGTTTGGGAAAGTGATACATTTTCCTTAGATCATCCGGCTGAAATGAGCCAAAAATCCTTCCATCAATTGTGCAAAATGTCCTGTTTGAAACTGGAATTTCTTCTACCACCCATATTACTACATCAATGTAGGGAAGAATCTTTTCTCGTGCTGCTATTCTGTGCAAATATGAACAGGTTAAATCTCTGAGGGATGCCTCCAATTTTTTAATTGAGTTAGTTGTGGCGCTTTCTGATATCTCCTTGGGCTCCTCTGCTTCAATTAAGTTGTAAATGCTTTCCCAACTGGTATTTCCAAGGCCGAGGCATGTAGTGTCTGAGATTAATCCTTTTTTGCTTGGCCCTAGACCCTTGGCTGGCTCTACTACTGGTGTAGGAGTCGTGACTGCAGATTTCTTTGATTTCTTCCCCATTTGTTTCAAATTTCTTATTTGAGCGGAGTTCTGCACAAGCGATGAGAAAAATGTGATACAGAGGAATTCTTCTATAGACCAATATGAAAGAATTACGTCGATCAACGGGTGATAATGGATTATAGTGAAATTTCCGCGGATAAAATCTATAGAAAAATCTTCTCTTAACTGCTTCATTGATTAGCTGTTTAACCTGTCAATCATGGAAAAGGAGGTTTTAAATGTCCATCGCGTCGTTTATATGCCAAATGATTCATTGAAGCATGGCTTAGATTTCTTTGATGGATAATCAGAAGTAAATCGCAAATCGGCGGTTGGTAACGTGAAAAGAAAGGCTTTAATATTCGTTTAAAATATCTCCAATCACCGAAAGGTGATATAATGCATGCAAACCTTTTAAATATGTTTTCGAACTATGTGCCTCATTTAATGTGTCAATGTGATTTCACCGATCGCTGATTGCGATACGCTTTATCGCATCTTAGAATTCAAGAATGCCTTTTAATCATCTGTTGACTGTTATCGTCGATTGCCGATGGCAATAGCTTTATTGCATCAGAGAAATGAGGGAGGCTCTTTTAAATTGTTGCTTTGACATTTTCTCCTTCCCGATATCTGATTGCGATGTGCTTTTTGGATCGGAGAGAATGGATGTATCGTTATGCATGCTTCCTTTGTTATTGCGATATGCGATCTTCCGATCGCTTTATTGCAATAAAAAAGAATTTTATAATTTTTAAAGACCCACTTCATTTCTAGTCAGAAGGCTTTTGAAATACTTCACTTATATTAATATTTTTGATAAAAGGTTTTTTCTTAAGATGGTTAATACCTAATTTATTCACACATCTAAGTTTCATTTTAAAAGGGACCCATTTCATATTATGATTTTGCATAAAAAAATTATGAAATGGGGGGGGGGGGTTGTTGTACAGCACAAAAATTGGCGATTCACTGGGAGAAACAATTAACTCTGAGAAATTAATTGAAATACTTAAACTTCTTAATCTGGAAATCTTATTTGATAGAAAAAATATTATATAACTAGGTAATCATAAATTCTGAATAAAATGATAAATATTTGCTATTTCCTTCTGTTTTTAGAATTAAATACATTCTAAGTCTTAAGTAAGCCTTAACTGGTTGATAAATGATGGAACAAAAGAATTTTCCAACGTAGCTTTTATAATAACTCCTTTGTCATAGGTAGAGCCTCTGCTACCCGCAAACGTCTATAGTCTCGACGGGGTTACCTTTTAACCATTTGATCATTCATTATTCCATCCATTTCAGAGTATAACTAAAAAGAATGAATTCAAAAGATATGTTTCCATATTTTTTGTATTACTTTTTCCTTTTTTCTTTATTTTGTAAGATAAAAAGCCATTGTCCTGGTTTGGTGGCCAGTTTTTGTCAATGCCATTCACTGGTTGTAATTTAACTGAAAAAGTTGGCTCGTGATGAGACCCCTTGTCTTATAATTATAAGCCATTACCCTGTTCCGGTATGCAGTATTGGTAATGTCAATTGAACTATTCCCCTATGATCATGGTAAGCAGGCTTATAATAAGATCTCTTATCTTTTATATCAAATATATTTTAGAATTACACTCTGAGTAATTTAAAACTTTGATGGATGGGATGAACAATTTTCTCCTTAAGAAAATATGGATGAAAGGGTGAGAGTTGAAGATGCTAAGATTGAATTGGTCTTTATTTTGTATTGATAACCGTTTTCAAGCTTTTTAAAACTTTAAAATGCAGTACCTCTAAGTTTTGAGAGGATTTCACAAAAATAAATAGGGGTATTCAGAATCTAAAAATACCTAATTTCCTAGAAACTTCCTTTTCCTTTAAGGTTTCCATCTCTTAAAAGTAAATATCAAAACTATTTTCTTTGAGTAACATGTTCAATATAGCAAAGACCAATGAGAGGCTTTTTACAACTTTATTTTCCTAAGATTTTAAACAAAATAAATTATGCACACAAATCCTGCTAAAAATTGAATATTTACAAAGAAGAAGGGGTTACCTCCTCAATTGAAGAATTTTTTCAAGATAAGGCCGTTAACAGGAAGATAATCTCTCTTTCCTGATAGATCTTGCAATATGAATGTAGAAGGGTCTATATTTTTGCTGATCTGGAATGGTCCAAGCCACATTTTCTTAAACTTACCGTGTTTTCCTTTATCCTCATGGGCTTTGTCCCACTTCAAAACTAGATCACCAACTTGTAAATGTTTTGAGCCAGTTCAAGTTGTATCGAAAGATGACTTAATAATCTGCTGATGTTTTGCATGTATAATCCGGGCTTTCTCTCTCTCTTCTTCTAATTTCAGAATTTGATCATGTCTAAGTTGAATGGAAGATGAGGGGCTTTCTTCAATAAACTGCACTAAGGCTAGTGATGGAAGTACTAATTTGTTGGTATGCCTACTTCTTTTCCATACACTAGATTAAATAGAGAAGTGTCTATGGAGGCTTTCTGTGTTATTCGGTTAGCCCATAGTGCAAATATCAAAGATTTATGCCAATTTTTATGATTCTGTTCAATAGTTCTTTTAATGATTTTGATAAGATTTTTAGTGGTGGATTCTGCTAAACCATTACCCTGAGGGTAGTAGTTTGTAGAATATTTCAATTTAAATCCCATTTTGATAGTAAACTCAAATATAGAATTTCCTGAGAAGTAAGATGCATTATATAAAATAAGAGCCTTTGGGACACCAAACCTGGTAATAATGAACTGATCTATGAATTCAATGTTTGCTTCAGAGTTTGTTGCCTTCAAAGGAATTGCTTCAACCCACTTTGTGAAGTAATCAATAGCTATAAGGATGTACCTATGCCGTTTGGATGAATGTGGAGTGATTTCTCCAATGATTTCCAATCCCCATTGTTCAAAAGGTTGCTCAATGTTAATTGGTTGCAAAGGGAAAGCTGACTTCTTTTGTCTTCCACTAGTGGTTTGACAACTTTGACATTTACTTACATATTCATGAGTATCTCTGAATAGGGTGGGCCAATAATATCGAGCACGAATGATTTTGTGAGCTGTTGTATCAGCTTCAAAATGTCCTCCTGCTGGTCCGTCATGTAGCTCCTGCAAGACCTTTTGTGCTTTAGGTTTTTCTAAGCATCTTAACAAGATTGAATCATAATTTCGTCCAAATAATACATAATCTACAATTATGAAGTTTTTTTCCTTCAATTTTATGGCATGTTTGTTTTTATAGGAAAGATTACAAGGAACATATCCATTTTTCAAATAGAAAATCAGATCTGTATATTGAGATTTAGGATTAGTGATACTTATCTGATTGATTTCTTCAGTATCTTTTGTACCTTCAGGTTCCTGAATATTGGATGCTCCTGCTAACAACCTGCAAAAACCTTGGCCTTTGACAATCTTTGCTGGTTTGATTTCCAAATCATATTCTTGTAATTTTGTGACCGAATTTGCTCTCTTTTCTCCTAATTCCCTTTGAACTAGTAGTTGTCTTACTGTCGAAAAAGGAACTATAACTTACATTTGAGCTTTTAAGAGAAAGGGTCTGTAGTGTTTAACGGCTTTGTACACAACAAAGTCTTGTTTTTCAACTTCCAAGTAATTAAGTTCAGCACCTTGAAGGTTTGAGCTATAAAATGAGATTGGTGCTTCCAAGTTTTGATCGTTAATTTGTGTCAGCACTACTGCATAAGATGAAACAGATGCAAGGGTATATAACATGAAATGATTTGAAAAAATAGGAGTGCTTAAAGCAGGGGCATTTATGATTGATTATTTGATGGAATCAAATGCCTCTTTTTCTGCAGGCCCCCATTTAAACATTGAATTTTTCTTGATTATGGTTTGTAATGGTAAGACAATTTGAGAGAAATCTGGAACAAATCTTTTTACAAAGCTAATTTGACCTAAAAATGATTGCATGGATTTTTTATTATGGGGGAATGGAATATCAGAAATCTCTTTGATTCTATCTAGATCAATATAAATGCCATCCTTTGAAACAATGAAGCCTAATAGCTTACCTTGATTAAGATTTCTGAAATCAATACAAATTCTAATGTCTCCATTTTTTTTCCTTACTAGCACCATATTGGATACCCAGTTTGAATGTCTAATAGGAAAAATTATCTTAGCTTTCAAGAGTTTGTTTAGTTCAGCCTTTATTTGACTCTCTAAGTTAGGATGAATCTTCCTTAACTACTATTGCACTGGTTTTTGTTCAGAAAGCATTGGAATAGTATGCTGAATGATAGATGTATCGTATGTTTTCAAATCATCATATTTCCAAGTGAAAACATTTTATACTTATGTAATAATCTAATGAATACAATTCTTTCTTCTGAAGAAAGTCCTAATCCCAAATTGATGTTTTGAGGATTATCCTCAATACCAAGGTTTATAAATTTAAATCTCAAAGTAGAACTCTGGAGCTTTGAATTAGTAACCTGTTTAAACCTGTCCTTGATGTCATATAGATATTCAAGCTTGACTACTGGTTTAGGTATTGAGTTTTCTTCAAGCTTTGCCTTCATTTGAAGGTCATGGTCACTTTCATCAATAATTTGATCATCATAGGACTTGTCAGAAGTTAAGAAGTTTAGAATGTCTTCATCATGATTGAACACTCGCCAATTAGTGACATTATCAGGAATTGATGGTCTAAAAATTAACTCTACTGAAAATCTATTTAGGATGAGCTTGGAGGCAACATTAGTTAGTAAATCTACTGCTACATTCTGTGATCTAGGGATGGCAGAAATATTGAATGCTAAAATTTGAGATATAAGGTCCTGCACTAATGACTGATAGTGTTTAAGGTGACTATAAAGGCAATGAATTGTATTTCTGACTTGTTTTATAACAATTTCTGAATCACCGAACACTTTCAAATATTGAACTGTAAGACTAATTGATTTGTAGAGTCCTTGAATTAAGGCCTCATATTCAGCTGTATTATTTGTGCATTCAAATTCTAACCTGCATGATAACATGGTGTTTTCTCCCTCTGGACTAACTAAAATGCATCCTGCTCCTGCACCTTCACTAGATTTAGACCCATCAAAGAACAATGACCAAAATAAAGAATTATCTACAATTTTATTTACAATTTCCTCAGTAACATTAACACATCTTGATGTATCTATTTGTGAAAAATTTTCGATTTGATATGTGAAGTTATTAACTAAGAAAGGTGATGGTTGGGTGGTGAAATTGCCAAAGAATGATTCAAATGAGTAATTCCCCAAAATATTGTTATTGGATGCTATTGGTTGATTTTCTTGTTCGAATTTAGTAATAGTATGGGTCATGTGTTTCTCCCGATCAATCTTGATCTGATTTGGCTTTCCTTTATAAGGGAGCCACATATGTGACCAATCGGTAGAAATATAACCATGGAGTTTCTCAAACCAGTCTCTACTCAAAATTAGACCATAGAATTCAAGTATATCAGTGATTAAAATATCGATTCTCTGAACCATTCTTGGATCAGTTGATAACCTAATAGTAACTGAGTTGATTTCTCCTAAGACTTGAACCTTCGTTCTATCCAACTGTACAATATGAATTGCAGACTTTTGGGGTTCAATGTTCATTTTAGAACAAACTGAAGTTGGCATTATATTAGAGGAAGCCCCTGAGTCAATCAAACAGTTGTGTAGATTTCTATTATAGATGTCGTAGGTTAAGAGAAAAGGAGGAGTATGGGAATTGGATCTATCCCCAATTAAAACAGCATCAGTAGCCTCTACTCTACCAGGAGGTGGTTAACCTGACTCATTAGCAACTCTAGACAATACAACATTGGGAAGAGGAGGAGAAGGCACATCATTTAACTCTTTAAGCAGGAGTTTTTGTTGATTCTTGAGTTTGCTAAGCTCAAACATAGTGATGTTTACCTTTGATTTCTTCATATCTTCAATAATATTCTGGTCCATAGAATCAGTAACTACTAATGTCTTAGATGTTGGAGGTGGATTTGAAGTTGATGGCTAATTTTGGGATGGCACCGCTATAGATTTCTTTGTGGGAACCTTTTCTTTGGAGGGAGTAGTACCTACATTGCCTTTCTTTGGAGTTCTTTGAACAGGTTCAGGAGTACCCTTACTCCTGGTAGTTACAGGGAAAGCTTCCTGTTCGTTTTCTGTATCGAAATTAGGAAAACTAAACTCCCACATCCCATGACATTCTATAGTTTCCTCTTCTTAAGGTTCTTCAGATGACAAGACTCTTTCTTCTTCTTCTTCCTCTTCAAGATCGGAGTCTGCATTGGATATGGAATTTGGTGGTTTTGATTCAGGTTTCTTAAAATTCCTTAATGGCTTTTTTGTTGAAGTCTCAGCTACTTGCTTTTTGATTTATAGCATTTCATTTGACATAGTCTTGAAAATTTTTTGGAGACCCTCCATATCATATGGGTCTTTGGGGGTTTTCGTTTTTGAATCATCCTTGAAAGAAACTTTTTTGGATTTCCTGTCTTCAAGAGCAACTTTCTTTTCTAAAGCAATAATGTGTTTCTCTACAGCAAGTGCCTCTTTCATGTTTTCAACTAGAGTTGGTTTTGCAGCTCTACCTACAAAAATAGCTATATTTGAAGGTAGGGCTGTTATATACCATTCGCTTCTAATTCTCTCACTTGGTTTAGAGGCGATTGGAATCTTATTCAAGAGTTTGTTAAATCGGGAGTTGAACTCCTTTATAGGTTCTTTGGATTCTATCCTAAGATTCGAGAGATCATTGATTAAAGTTGCTAGGGATCTGTCATCACCATACTTAGTCAGGAACTGCTCTTGAAAGATGTTCCAACTTGTAATGGATCCAGAGGGCAGGGAAAAATACCAAGACCCAGCTGATCCTTCTAAGGTATAAGGGAAAAGTCTAACAACAACATCTTCCTCTGTCACTCCTTTTAAGTTAACTACCAACATGAAGTTATTAATATGCTCATCAGCTTGTATTCCCACTTCTGGAATAAACTTCAATAACCATTTTTTGGGGTGTGCTGGAAATGGATGTAATGGTGCAGGTATCGTGACTGCACCAGGATTATTCCATGGATTTTGAGCCATTGTAGAACTAATACTAGATGATATTGCTGATGAAGTTCTAGATGTTTGGGAAGGAGATGATATTGAGGTTTGAGGAGGTTGGGATGTTGATGTTCTTTATCCCTGTTGAACAACAATGTGTAATGGAGGAGTGGATGGCTAACTTCGCACTGGAGAAGATGAAATGGATGATGATGAGATAGTCTCACTATCAGATTCTTCAGTTGTCTTTCTTGCCCTTTTCATTTTAGGTAGGGGCAACTTAGTAGGTTCAATACCAAATTTCCCACTCTGAAGTCTGGTGAGATGGTGAGGTGGAACCTTGAGACACCTCAGATTTCTGTGGTGATATCGAAAAGCCTTGAAGTTTATGGATAAGAGATTGAACTTCAGGAGACTCAAGACTTAATCGTTGTGGGGAATGTTCGAGTTGAGCAGTGGTAGTTGACTCCTCTTCTTCTCGTTTGAAGACTGGAGTTCCAGCATGCAAATGAGAGGTTGGAGGTGAGGTGGAGGGAGATTTACTCTCGGAATGGGTTGTAGATTTAGGTTCACTCACTATTCATAGTTCATGCCCTCCTTCTAGTGCCAAAAATGTTGATGCCTCGAAAATCACTGCATCAACAGTGAGGAAAACCACCCGGTCCGGACCTTAAGGGTAGCTCCTTTTCTGTTTGGTGTGGTGGCTCCCACTCGATATAATGGAACCAGTTTCCCAATGGTTTGTAAATAGGATGGATAAGTGGTTGATTTTCTATTATCTAATGATAATGGATGAATGATTTAATCTAAAAAGTAAAATTATAAGCAACTAATCTATCCCAGGAAATTTCTACTTTAGTGTAACTTTTAATGATCTTTATCTAGAAACAGGCATATAGATGACTCTATTAGTAAACAAAGACATTCATTCATATGATAATTACTTTGTTCAAGTAGTTGAACAAAGTAATCATTAAAACATTATTACACTGTTCCTCATATATCATTGACATAAATATGATTGAAAGAATAACATTCCTTAAACATTCAATAGTGATAAGTATAAGGACTACTATTAAAACACATACGTATATCCAATTATAGCAAGATTAAATAAATGCCGATTCATATAAAAGAAAGGAGTAAAGACATAGATAATAGTACCATATGTAATTCAGATCCCTCTCGATATCAATCGCATTCAAATTGCTTCTTCTAACTTAGAAACACTTCCACAAAAGCAATAGTGCATATCTCACGAAGGCATTCTTCATTAAAATTAAGAATATAGGCCCAGTATTCATAAAAAAATATATCATAAGCACAATAGTGTGACTTCCTGATCCAAGTTTTATACAAAAATTTGGGACCCTTTCTAAAGACATCAAAGGGTCTATAAATACTATCTAATCTAACTAATTATGAAATAAAAATGCTATTAAGTGGTGTAACCAAATCATGAAGATCTCCTTGAAATAGGTCTATTTGCAGTCGGTAGCATGATTCACTGTTTTGGTCGATCATCCTTTGGCTTGAGCTGGCAGATAGCAAGCATTGGTTGTAATTATGGAGGGTGACTCAAACGAGAATGCAGTTGGGCTGAATACGTAGCATCATGAATTTTGGGAATCATGTAACCGATTGCATCAGTTAAACATTTGAGTGTTGCCCTTTGACTGTATGGTTTAACTAGGAAGAACCAAAAGTTGTCCCAGGTTAAACTTTGGATGCCCCCGATTAATCGCTTCTTCTTTTCCAATTCTTGATTGCATGTTTGTTCCAATGCTTTGGCCGAAGGTAATTTACCTGGAGTGCACTGTGAAATCAAGTTAGACAGATAAAGAGTACCATTGATTAACTCAATTAAATTACTGGTTGTTGATCTGCATCTTGAAGTTTCCGTTTCTGATTTCATTAATTGCGACTACCATTCTAGGAAGAGAATCTCCTTGTGTGATTCTAGAATTTTAGGCAGATTTGTAGCTTGCCATTCACTGGTTTCTTTCCAAGCAAGAAAGTTGGTTAAAGTCTCATTGGCCTATTCCAAATTCTGCCTGGCAACGACTGATTTGTTAATCGTTGATGAAGAAATCTCATAGAGGGGCTTATCAAGGGAAATATTATGACATAGTAAATTAGCTACTTAATCAACGCTTTATTGATCTAGATAGCCTCAGACCTGAACTCTACTAGTTGAGGAAAGCTCTTGAACTTCTCTATCTGCTGTGATAATTGAGCGATTTGCTCATATTTTGTTTTACTCATTTGTTCATTCATTGTCTTGAGCTTGGACAAAGCTGTAGATAATTTTGTTTGTTTCTGTACTACGCTCTGGTCTATTCTTTGTTTCTCCTTGAGCAATTGCTCATTTAATTGATTGTTTACTTATTGTTGTGCTGCTAACTACTGTTCCAATTGTTCTATTCTTTGTTGTCTCTCTAATACCTGTGCCTGCAATGAAACAATTGTTTGGTCCTTTTCCTTGAGTAAATTGCTTACTTCCGATGCCTTATCCATAGTAGCTGCCGAGTAGGCCCCGTCATACTAATAAAGTTTTGTGAGGTCTTCAGAAGGATTCAATTCTTCTTTTCATACCACATTAGCCATCTTTGTCTGTGCAGGTAAAAGCGAAGATTGATCAAGCCTTCTCCTTTTCCTTTGTCTTTTTACCACAGCCCTATGTTTAGGACTATAAAAGACATCTAATGGTGGTATTTCTTCTATCTGCAAAAATTTCATCTGATGGATCCTTAGGAATTATCTCTACATCTTTACTGTTGGGTAGGCCGCTGGTTCCTTCAATCGGAACCATACTTGTTGCGGTCTTGTGACCAATTGTCACTTCCGGTGTACTAAAACCCTGTGAATTCTCAGGATTGCTTATAATGGAATCGAATTGTTGCCATTATTTAAGGAGCTTGGGATCGATTTGATCATCTATATTCATATGTTCACTGCCTTTTTCCTGTCCTTTTTCTTGTTCTGGCTTTTTTCCTTTCTTGGGAATTTTTTCCATAGCAGGAGGTTTGTCTCTAGTTTGTTGTTCAGGCTCACTTGACTGGATTACTGGGGTGGTAGCTAATAAGTCCAGAGGCAGAGTTTACAACCTCTATTCTTTGAGCTTATTGAAATCTTCTAGCCCTTAATCTTTCTATCTGATCCTCGCCAATGTTTTTACCTGAAATAATGATTATGCTGAGGAAAACAGGTCATCAAATTCATCTTTTTCATGATCGAACTTTGCAAGTTTGGCTTGTTCAAGAACATTATAAGCAACTTTCCTAGGATCATATTGTTTGTTGGGGAGGGTTGCAAGATTGAGCATTTGTATTTTTTCTGCCTCCTTTTCTGCGTGTTTATAATCATGGAGAGCATAAACACCACACCTCAAAGGAAATGTAGGCCATACCTATTTCTTAGAGTTCCTAAGGGTTTTGGATGTCCCTTCTGTTGTTATTTGGTAGGCCAATTCCTGGGCTAATAGATTATCGGGCACATACAAAGGAAGGACATGGGGTCTTGTAAGGATACCAAAAAGCCTTACATAAGTGAACTTGTCTTCTCCGAACCAATTAGCAACTGCAGTCAAGTCTATCCCTGCTTCCTCAGAAATCCTTGGGGCAGGCTTGTCAAAAATAACATAATAGATAGGCAACATAAAACCATTACAAATCATGTATAAATGATCTTTGTAATGGGATTTCCATAGGATTTTCTGATAAATATGGATTGGCTTTGGGTCCTGGAGAGTCCATCTCCATCCAAGTACTAGATATTCAGAGTTAAAACAAAGAGTGTCCATAATATAAGCACTGTAATAAAACGGCAGAATGGTCCTGGTAGTTTTGCGTAAATTTGATCTGAATTCAAGGATTGTCGTGGCTAATTTGTCAGACAAAATGTTTGCCCAAACCATCACATAACTATTGATTGCTACTTCCATTAAAGGGACCATTTCAATGGTGAATTTATCAGATTCATGTATCCCCCACATTCTACACATCATTGCCCTGGCATAATAGTAAGGAGAAGACAATGAGTCTACGGAGTACTTACGTGATGACTTGTGTTTGTGCTTCTCGGGATTTTGTCTCCATTGCTTAATTGGGGCTGATTCTATCTCGTTTTCATTTGCAAATTTCGCAAGCAAGGCTTTGGTGTACCTCTTTTTGGGTTCGGGCAAGTGGTACATTTTCCTTAGATCATCCGGCTGAAATGAGCCAAAAATCCTTCCACCAATTGTGCAAAATGTCCTGTTTGAAACTGAAATTTCTTCTACCACCGATCTTACTACATCAATGTAGGAAAGAATATTTTCTCGTGCTACTATTTTGTGCAAATATGAACAGGTTAAATCTCTGAGGGATGCCTCCGCTTTTTTAGTTGAGTCAGCTGTGGTTCTTTCTGATATCTCCTCAGGCTCCTCTTCTTCAATTAAATTGTAAATGCTTTCCCAACTGGTATTTCCAAGGCTGAGGCATGTAGTGTCTGAGATTAATCCTTTTTTTCTTGGCCCTAGATCCTTGGCTGGCTGTATTACTGGTGTAGGAGTTGTGACTACAGATTTCTTTGATTTCTTCCCCATTTGTTTCAAATTTCTTATTTGAGCGGAGTTCTTCACAAGTGATGAGAAAAACGTGATACAGAGAAATGCTTCTATAGACCAATATGAAAGAATTACATCGATCAGCGGGTGACAATGGATTATAATGAAATTGTCGTAGATAAAATCTATAGAAAAATCTTCTCTTAACTACTTCATTGATTAGCCATTTAACTTGTCAATCATGGAAAAGGAGGTTTTAAATGTCCATCACGTCGTTTGTATGCCAAATGATTCATTGAAGCGTGGCTTAGATTTCTTTGATGGATAATCAGAAGTAAATCAAAAATCGGCAATCGGTAATGTGAAAAGAAAGGCTTTAATATTCGTTTAAAATATCTCCGATCACCGAAAGGTGATATAATGCATGCAAACCTTTTAAATACGTTTTCGAACTATGCACCTCATTTAATGCATCACAATCGAGGAATGTGATTGGGCCTTATTACTGTGTCAATGTGATTTCATCGATCACTGATTGCAATACGCTTTATCGCATCAGATAATTCAAGTATGCCTTTTAATCAGGTGTTGACTGTTATCGCTGATTGCCGATGGTGATAGCTTTATCACATCGAAGAAATGAGGGAGACTCTTTTAAATTGTTGCTTTGACATTTTCTCCTTCCCGATATCCAATTGTGATGTGCTTTTCAGATCAGAGAGAATGGATGTATCATTAAGCATGCTTCCTTTGTTATTGCGATATGAGATCTTTCGATTGCTTTATTGCAATAACAAAGGATTTTATAATTTTTAAAGACCCACTTCATTTCTATTCAAAAGACTTTTGAAGTACTTCATTTACATTAATCTTTTTGATAAAGGTTTTTTCTTAAGATGGTTAATACCTAATTTATTCACACATCTAAGTTTCTTTTTAAAAAGGACCCATTTCATATTATGATTTTGCATAAAAATTTTATGAAATGGGGGGAGGGTTGTTGTATATCACAACAGTAGGTTATAGTATTCTGCTTTGATTTATATTGCATTATTGGGTTAACCTATCACAAATTTTCTACACGGTATCGGAGTTGTGAACAATATAGTTTGAAGAGAATTCAAAGTTTGAAGTTTGGGGTTGCAGGTGCAAATTGAATTCATATCATACTTCAAGGTTGGCAAATGGCATTCTATGGCTTGAGACTCGAGTATGCCTTGGAAGGTAGCTCAAATTACATAGCATCGAAAGATAGAATGGAGGCTGTATTAGAAGACAATGAAATGAAGGAATTCATTGATCAAGAAATCCCAAATCCATCTTCAACTAATGCACAAGAGTTGGCTGAGTGGAAGAAGTGTGTGGTGAAGGCGAGATGTATCATCATTGAGGGAGTTCGAGACCATAGTGTTTTAGGAGTGGGCCATGGTTTCTTTTCAGAGGGAGCATGGAGCTCCTCTCACCTTGATAGATGTGATGTATGTGCCTAAACTGAAGAAGAACTTGGTATCGGTCACGATGTTGGAAGACAAAGGCTACGATGTTGTCTTCAGTAAAGGAAAGGCGTTCCTAAGACACATAGCCACAGGTTAGACCAAGAGGATGGGGATTCAGGTGAAGAATCTATATAAACTAGAGTTAGATGATTGTGCAACATTGAGTAAGAAAGCAGAATTGGTGCAAAGCCAAGACATTGGTGAGTTGTGGCATAGGCAGTTGGGCCATTTGCATCATGGGGCTTTGAAGATAATGCAACAGATATCTACAGGACTTCCCAAAGGTAAAATTGAGCAAGTTGACATATGCAAAGGTTGTACCTTGGGAAAGTACACCAAGTCTTCCTTTCATGATTGAGACAGTAAAGCAGCAGATATCTTAGAGCGAGTTCATACTCATTTGTGTGCACCATTCTCGATGACATCCACAACGAAGCAAAGGTATTATGTGATTTTCAAAGATGACTATTCTCGTAAATGCTGTATTTATTTCATGCAGAAGAAGGACCAAAATTTCAAAAATTTTTGTGAGTTCAAAGCTTTGGTCGAGAAAGAGTCAGGGAAGGAGATTAAGGCCTTGAGAAGTGACAACGGTGGAGAATATGTCTCTCAAGAGTTTAAGGACTTCTATGCAATGGAAGGAATTAAACGAGAGTTGATGGTACCTCATAACCCACAATAGAATTGGGTGGCTGAGAGGATGAACAAAACTATTGTAGGGGCAACACGGAAAATGTTTCATGACCAATGCCTACCACTTCACTTGTGGGCCAAGGCATGCAACATAGTGGTCTATTTGCAGAATAGAAGCTCGCATCACATACTTGGGATGAAGACACCAGAGGAAGCTTTCTCCGGTAAGAGACCAGATGTGGGTCACTTCAGTATCTTTTGCTCATTGGTATATTGCCATGTGACAAGGATGTGCGGAAGAAGCTTGAGGTGACAACAGAGTTGGGGATATTTTTTGGGTACACTGATACACCTCACAACTATTGGGTGTACTTGTCAAGCAGTCAGAGGACAGTGGTTCACAGAGATCTCAAGTTTGATGAGCAGAAGGCCATGAGAGTTTCCCTTGAGAAGGAGCTCCAACTATAGGCTGTGGAGGAATTGTTGGTTCCTAAGGAGGAGGAGCCTCAGATTGATGCAGAGCAGCAACATGCAGAGGTTCCAGGAGTGCAGACATCCACTCAAGTAGAGTCTTCCAGAGATGGATGAAAGCACACACAAGAAGCTGACAGATTGTTGGAGGATGTGAGAGAGAATGTGGGAGCACCATATTCTCAACACAGACATAGGAGGTCACCTGAGAGGTACACTGGATACATGGCCCTTGTTAGGGAATGTCTTGAGACCAAGCCATCTTCCTTTGAGGAAGCAGTGCAACAACCAATTTGGGTTAATGTTATGGTGGAGTATGACTCAATAGTTCGTAACAGTATTTGGAATGTGGTTCCGAGACCGGAGAACAAGTCAATTATGAGTTCCCATTGACTTTACAAGGTAAAGCAAGTTGTTGATGGTAGTGTGGAGAAGCATAAGGTAAGATTTGTTGCCCATGGCTTTTCACAGGTCGAGGGGATTGACTATGATGAGACTTTTTCTCCTGTTGCAAGGTACTCATCTATCAGATCTATGTTGGCACTATCAGCACAGATGGTTTGGAAGATCCATCAGATGGATGTGAAGACTGCATTCCTCAATGGCTAGATTGAGGAAGAGGTGTACATAGAGCAACCAGAAGGTTTTGAGGCCTTCTATTGTGAGTCACATGTGTGCCGTATCAAGAGAGAATTGTATGGGCTGAAGCAAGCACCTCATGCTTGGTACACCAGGATAGAAAACTACTTCACCGAGTTGGGCTTCACAAAGAGCGAAGTGGATGCGAACCTGTACCATATCATGGTAAAAGGTAAGTTGTTGATAATCGTACTTTATGTTGATGATCTCATATTTACTGGTGATGATTAGTTGATCGTGTCTTGCAAGGAGGATCTTGTAAGATAATTCGAGATGAAAGACATAGGTCTCATGCATTACTTCCTTAGCATGGAAGTGTGGTAAAAGGATGGGGAGTTGTTTGTGTCTCAGGGCAAGTATTCCAATGAGATACTTAGGAGATTCCACATGGAGAAGTGCAAGCCCATGCAGACTCCTCTAGCAGGTAACTGGAGGAAGGAGGTTGCTACTTCAAGAGATGGCAGCTTATGGGTTCACTGATGTACTTAATGAACACATGACCAGATTTGTGTTATGCAGTGAACCAACTGAGTCAAGTGATGGTTCAACCTACCAAAATTTTTTGGAAGGCGACAAAGCATTTTTTGAGATACCTCGAAGACACATATCAGTATGGATTATGGTACAAACGGACAAAGGGAGTGAAGCTACAAGGCTTCACTAATGCAGATTGGGTAGGAAGTCCATCAGATCAGAAGAGCACATCAGGAGGGATTTTCAACCTTGGATCAACGACAGTTTCTTGGTACAACAGGAAACAGAGGTCGGTTGCACTTAGCTTCGCAGAGGTAGAATAAATGGTTGCAAGTCAGGCAACATGTGAGGCCATCTGCATGCAGAAAATCCTAGTTGATTTGTTTGATCAGAGGATGGATCCAACTGTGATCTATTGTGATAATCAGAGTTTTGTCAAACTCTATGAGAATCTAGTATTTCATGATAGGTCCAAGCAAATAAACATCTGGTATCATCATCTCAGAGACTGTGTAGTGAGGAGGATCATGTTGCTACAATATATTTCGACAGAGGAGCAAGATGTTGAAATTTTGACAAAGGCATTGTCAAAGTGTAAATTCGAGTTCCATAGAGACAAGATCGGGGTAGCAGATAATCCCTTTCCTGTTCAGAGGGAGTGTTGAAATATGGCAACAATAATATTTCAATTTAATTTGTCCCTGAATTAAATTGTGAATTAATATTGAATTTAGTCTTAACAACTACTTGGAAATAATTAATTAATTTATTTTAAATTAATTAGTTGGAGAAATTCAAGCTAGAATTCCTTCTAATGTCATCCAAGAGTTATCCCTCAAATTAATGAGATAAGATTGAGTTATATTTGAGTTGTAATTAGTTAACTCAATTTACTGAGTTAAGTCCAATTAAATTAGTTCCAAACTATTTGAGGAACTAATAGTGAGCTAACAGTCAGTTGATGCATTAATGCACTCAAGTAGTGCTACTCCAGTTAACTGAAGATTCCCTGATCAGAAACTCATGCATATCTATTCTGAGAAAGACCTAATTGAGATTAATGTTCAAGGACAGTGTACTATCAGTTGCATGTGTTTTCTCATGGAGAAAACTCATGCATGCAGTCAAGGATTCATCCTTGAGGATTGCACAATTTTGAAGGCTTGTTTTTCCACTTGGTAATATACCAATCATCCACAAGGAACAACTCAACGAAATAGGATCTTGGAGGGTAGAGAGGAAGGTTGGAGAGAAGCCAAGATTGCCTGTGAGCATCTGTGAGGATTGTACTGAGAGCTGGCTAGCTGTGAGAACTAAGGCTTTGTATAATTCCTATGTATTTCCAGCATGTATGATAATACAATAGTGTGGGGTTTTTATCTGAGGCGTTCTCCAAAGTATTTTCATGTGTATCATGCCATTGATTCTTCTTCTTCTGGTTATATTGTTTAGCTCGATCTTTAAGCTTCCACAAATTGATAGTAGAATTTGGTTATAGTATTCTGCTTTGATTTATATTGCATTATCAGGTTAACCTATCACATATTTTCTACAATCATCATTGAAGTGACATCATCTTTGGAAGTGATGATGACATATTGAGTTAGAAATTTGAAAAATATATGTAGAATGGATTTGAAATGTCTTTTCTTGGGGAATTTAATTCCTTTTTGGGACTCTAAACATCTCATCTAGATGGAGGATTTTTCATCTCTCAAACCAAGTATATCAAATAAATGTTGAAGAAGTTCAAAATGGAAGACTGCAAACTTATGAGCACTCCTATGGCCACTAGATAAAAGTTGAATAATGAAGATAAATCCAAGGAAGTGGATCAAATACTCTGTAGATCAATGATTGGTAGCCTACTCTATGTGACAACTTCAAGACCATATGTAATGTAAGAAAATGGGACATATTTCAATATTTCAAGTAGCACTGGAGGAAACTAATGTTCTAGCAGTGAAAATGATCTTTAGATATCTCAAAGGAACAATAAACTTTGGGCTATGGTATCTGAAAGGAAAGGAATTGAAATTGGTAGCTTAGACAGATGTAGATTGAGAAGGATGTATATATGGTAGAAGAAGTACAAGTGGAACAACCTTCTACTTGGGAAACTATTTAGTATCCTAGTTGAGCAAGAAGCAATATTCAATATCCTTGTCTACAATAACAGAAGAATATATTACAGTAACGATATGTTGTACTCAGGTCCTCTTGATGAAGAAAATATTGAAAGGAATATAAGTAAAATATGATGATCCTATTCTGATACTTTGTGGAAAAATGCAATAAACATCTCCAAGAATCTAGTGATGCGTTCCAAGACCAAGTATATTCCTATCAAGTTTCACTTTCTATGGGAGAAAGTCATATAAAAGAATATCAATCTAGAGTATGTTGGGATGAAGGAACAAATTGTAAGAATTTTCATCAAACCACTTCCGAGAGAGACATTTGAGTATCTTATATAGAAGTTAGGAGTAATTTATGCTCCAAGTTGATTTACAAAATATTCAACAAAGAAAGACATTGGGTGAGACAACGCTGGGGGGAGTTACCCTTTGCCATTGATGTGATAGGGGGAGAGAAAGATCAAGAAGGACGAATATAGGTGAAGTATGATCAAAGGGGGAGTATGAAGTTTTCATTGATGTCAAAGGTTTTCCAAATGGAAGAGAAGTCAAACATTCAAATAACACATTTCAAAATATCATTTTTGGATTTTTGATTCCCCATAGATAAAGTAAACTTGAATTAATATTTACTCCATTTACCTACCTCAAATGGAAACATAACATATATGGAGAAATATTTTTCCAAGGCCTTTCCAATGGTATATGACACTCCCTCTAGCTCGTCACGATTGAGGAGAAATGATATTTCGAATATTCACTATACATTCTTCTAGTTGCACAAGCTAGTCCAGCCAGTGGACGATTTGACCAAGTCTAGACCTTGAAAGAACTATAAATAGGTTCAAGAAGGATAATTTCAAGTCACTCACTCAAGAAATTTTATATATATTCAAAAACGTGAAGAGGAATTTTGAGGTTCTTACCTCATGAACTAGAAGTGAATAGGATCTGATTTAGAGAGACTTTATGGGGAAGGATTTTTGTCACATTTTGAAATATTTTTGGCTAATTTTTGAAAGATTTTTTGGATTCTTTTGGAAGGATTTTTGGCACACTTTTTTAGGGACAAATTATTTCAAATTTGAAGGTTGAATTTATATTTGTGTAGTGGTTTGAATTCCAGTGCAAGAGGTTGATTTTCAAGCCTATCCTGAGAGAAGTGGCCTATCCATATTGGTAAAGTTAAGGACGAAAGTTATAGTACAAATAAGGACGAATTCAAGCTTGTTTTGAGGGCCAAATTTTGGTGTGCTTGAAGGTGAGTTTCGGGTCTATTTTTGAAGATCTAACATTGTTCGCTGTTGATGAGGCTGAACCATATGGGGGAGGAAAATTTCTAGAAGCCAAGTTTTGATTACTTGAGGGCTAATTTTAGGTGCATTAAAGTCCAAGTTTTAGTCCTAGTTTATGTCTAGCTGAGGTCGAGTTCTGCTAATAAGGAGGCCAAGTTCAAGCATCATTTGTTGAGGGAACTTATATTGCTAATATAATTCTGTTTTGGAAATTGAGTGCTTGTGTGAAGGACATAGGAGCCACTGTTAGGAGGGAATATTTTCTTTAGCTAATTTTGACTCTTGTACAAGCTTTGGTGTTGATAAATCACAAAATGGGTTCTTCCTTTCATTTGGTTCTAATACACTAGGGAATTGATGCTGATAAATTTGAATGTACTCTTTATATATATAAAGAAAATAATTTCGTGGTTTTCTCTTGCTTTGGGCTTCCAAGTAAAAATCTCCATTCTTTATATATTTATTTGATTTTCTTATATCTATCGATGTATTTTCACGTTTTTAAAGTTAAATTTTTTCATATTGATTCACCACCTCCTTAGTATTGTTGAATATTCCAGCACCAAGGAATTTACTCAACCCATTCCTTCTATTAAAATACAAAACAACATTAAGTTTTCATCGCATCTTCCACAACTATGAGGGTTGTTATTCTACCTACCTAATTATTCATTGTCAATGAGATTTTTTAGAAAGGGGAAAAGGATCATATTCAAATTTGAATTTCATGCCAAGGTTTTGGTAAGAAAATTATCGTGACACCCTCATTATATCCCATTTGTGATATCGTAATCCATGTTGGTGGTCAAAATACAAATTGGTTGCTTAATACTATTAACTAATAGAAAAATGCATACATATTGTTCTTAGTTTAACTATTCCAATGTTTACATGCCAACCTAGGCAATAACAAAATTATAATAACATTTTTAACTAGGGTGAAAATGGGGATGTTGGACCTCTTCTTGACTTTAAAAGATGAAATTGTTGAGCCACTTGTTAGTATTGGGAAAGAAACTAACATTTGATAACTAATTACCCAATAGAGAAAAGGTATGTTAGAACCTAAATGAATGAGCATCATTTTTCAATAGAGTCAACTAAGTCTATCATATGCCTTGTAGAGATCCAGCTTAATCACCATTGTTCGCAACCTATTTTCCTTGATAAAGTGTATACCTTCTTGACCTACCCATTTTTCCTGATGGATTTATCCTCCATACTAAAAACCAAATTGTTCATAAGAAATAAACTTAGAAATCAAACTCTCAAATCTCATGGAAATACTATTGGCTCTGATTTTATAGACACAATTACATAAATATATGGGTCAAAACTCCTCAAATGCTTGAAAATCATCAAATTTTGGGATGAGAGCGATCAATGTAGAATTGGAAGAAACCAATTTTTTCCACATAACCATCAACTCTACAACCACCCCCATCAAATCATATTCAATGAACTCATACAAGGCCATGAAACACTCCATAGGCCACCCATTAAGAGCTAAACTTTTGTCTTCCTGGAAGAAACAGAGTATGACTTGAAGCTCCTCTCTAAGGACTTGCTCCATAAACCTAGAATTTTCCTCCTCTTTGATAAAACATGGAAAATAGTGAGCTATTTTTATTACTTCAACCAAAGTCTCATCCTTATAATTGCCACTAAAATTATCAACATCTACATAGGAAATATACTAAAAACTTGAAACCATGTTTCCATCCGGATGAGATATCGTCTAACTAGTGTTAGTATTTTTCATATGAATATTGTATTTATGAAAACATTTTGTATTGTCATCTCATTTCCCAAGTCTGAGGTCTCTACTATTTTGTCTCCAAGTAGCTTCCTTCTCCATTAGAATTTTCCTGATTGTTTATTCCAAATGTCGAATCCTAATCTTGGATTCCATATCTAGGGAGTTTTCCATCTCTTGGGAGTGTAAATATTATAATTTATATTGACCAAGTCTTGTTCATCCCTAATATTTTTTCACATGCCCACTTGATAGCAACTTGTTTTAAACTCTTTAGATTTCCATAAAATTGAAGAGTAACTGACATATATGTGGAATGGTCATAAGGGTCCCAATTTTCTTACACCAAATATTTACAAAATATTCATGTTCCAACCAAAGATGATTAAACTTTAATGGAGTTAGAGGATTTCCCCCAAAGTGGATAATTCAAGAAAAATTGGGTAATGGTTCAACTCACCACCTAAGTTTACCCACTATCCAACCCTCACATCATCACTAATGAAGGTTTAAGCCAAGAAGAAGCTATTCAAACGTTTGGCAATCATGTCATTTCCCACTCTTACTTGGCCATTAACAACATCAAAAAACCAAATATATTCTAGTTTCATAATAATAAATATGTTAAATAATTAGTCTTAGCCAATGACCCTCATACTTCAACACATTCCAAAGGAAATTAGTTTAGGTCTCCCCCATTGATAATGCATTCATACCTTAAAACTGAAATTGAGAATATCTTCGCCCATAAAGGAACTCTCTCTACGTAAGGGCCATAATATAAATCACTATTATTATGAAGGTTATTCGATTTATTATGAGTGACTAAAATTTTATTGTAAAAACATAAAATAAGAAGCTACATTTTCATTTCCATGAAAACGTTAAATAGCTCATGGTGAAATTTGGCATTGGATCATATTAGTGCGTTGTATTCATTTGTATCTTGTGATGGATTTTATACATGTTTATGCACTAATGCATTTAAATCATTGTTGTGCAATGGTGTATGTTAAAATTTTTACACAACCATGCACTATAATCAATGTTACACATTAGTGAAATTATTTAAATAAACTTATTACTGCATGCTCACTATATGAGCATTGGTGTGCATAAGCTTGTATGCATACCAATACACATTACATGTATGAACTTGTCAATGCTAAAACTTTAGTAAGTGCATAGGATCTCCTTCCTATAACATCAATGTTCTTCCCTTCAATGATATTGTTCCCATCCCCATTCCCATTACTTTCAATTGTTATCATCACTTACAATTTTTTATGCACTATGCACATGTTTAGCCATATATATATATATATATATCATAGATCCTTTATAACATATAAAATGCACTAATGCATGTTAAATAATGGTGCAACAATGTGTCTTACTATAAAAAGGGTGCCATTAAATAACCACTACAAGATTCAACTACCTATAAGTTTTTAGTTGTGATAAACATCTACTAAAACCTATGCAAATAACTGTTTTCTCTCATTAGTGAAGGTTTTATTTTTAATATTTTTCCCAATCTTGTAACTCTATAAACTCCACTAAAATATTTGGGAATTGGTATTTTGTTTGTAGTGGTGTGACAATAAATATTACAATATCACAATAGCTATTAAGGTCCTTGCACACAAGTGCAATAGGAATGAATTTCTTATTTATCCCTTCTCCCTTCTTCTTACCGTTATTGGAATCTCCATACTAGTTTGATTTATTTGAAACCACTTTCATATCCTTTTTTAGTTAACTTCAATGCACCAAATTTGCAAATAGGGCTCATTAATGGCCTTGAATTGAGTAACTTACTTCCTTATATCACTCTAAATAATAGCAAGATACTTTATAACCATGTTGAGGTCCTTGAGATTTATCCCTAAATAACTTGATTTCTTTTAGACCATGTAATGTACCCATGTACACTCTATCACTACCTCTAGTAGTAGTACTTCCATTTGACTCTCTAGTTCACTTCATACATGATAAGGAAAATATAGGACTCAAGGATGTCCTTGAATAACTCCCACTTGATTATTGAGTAGGTATGCCCCCATCCTAGGTGCCTTAATGTGGCTATCCCACCAACTCTATGCGTGTATTTATAGCTTCAATCTAGGAAAATTTATTTATTGTCCTTTCATACATGATGCAAATAGAAATCGATTTAAATATATGGGCCTATGGAAGGTGTGGTAGTGTATCCTAACCATGTTGGGTCAAGCCAACCAATTATTTGTATTTAAAAATGAATACAAAGAAATCAATTGAAAAAAATAAAAAAAATCTACCTTTTGTACTAAAATTTTCATGTCATAGTATGTGTAAAGGCCCTTCTAATCACAATGCAAGGGTAGAATGACGATTGAAGCCATGTAAAAGGGGGTGTTTTCTCTTTTCCAAATTGATTACAAAAGCCAAAAAGTTATTTATAGTCATAACAAATACATGCAGGAAGAAAAATGATCAATTTCTTGAAATAACTTTATGAATGTTTTGTTCATTTTTCATGCATAAAAAAACACATAATTTTTTTAGAAAAACCTACACTTAGTTTGTTGTATCTTACTTTCTCTCCACTACCACTATATGACTTATTCAATTTTATCATTTTGGTGAATGTGTTAATCTACATGTACTTATACATAATACCACAAATGCTACTTTTTGTTTAGAGATGGGAACATTGGAGCAGAAATTGAAATAATTTGAATTATAAGATATGTAAACTTCCCTTATAACACTGAAGTGCAGTAGAATCAAAATTGAGAAGTCACTTCTTTGTGTTGGAGTTCATAGCATGCCACATTGGAAGATAAATGATATTGATCACTAGTCACAATTGAATGTTGAATAGTTGGTCACTTGGTATTAAGGGGTGTACTTTGAATATTTTGCAACAAAACAATTGAAGTTTCAAGATTAAAACATCATGGAACAATATTGTTGTATTGGTCGTCATATCCATAATCTGTGTCACCCAAATATTTGTTTTCTCTACCCAAAGAGTTTTGGAATCCAAAGATTCTTGAAGGAATAAGTGACTCAATTGACTCCTTTTTCAAGATCTTAGAGGTTACCAGAATTGGGAGGAAAACTTCATATGCAAAAGTATGTGTCTACACATTGAGTATCTCTCAACCATTTTTAAAGTCTATCAAAATCTCCTACAAAGATGAGATATGGAGTCAACCGATAGATTATGAGCATGATCCTTTTTGATACTAGAGTTGTTATGAATATGACCATTTATTTAGATATTGCATGACGTTCCAGGAGGAAATTAGAAAATAATCTTAAACAACTACTCCAGAGGGTTTTCATAGAGCTGCGACTAGGAGGAGAAACCCTAAAAATCATGCTCAACCAGATGCAAACTCAATTCCACTCGAAAATAAATATTTGGTGCTTAATAACCAAAGTGTTGACATAGAGTTGCCTAAAGATATCATGAATCTAGATTAAAATGTAGAGGAGAACCATGCCAAAACCTCAGCTAAAAGGAAGGTTCCAAAAACCCAACTGAAAATCCTAGCCTAGGAGAAGGTTCTCATGCCCAATGTGGTAAGAATGCATGTAGAGGAAGACACTAAAATCTTGAAAAAAGATGAGAAAATCCTATTAAAGATTCTTGAAGAATGAAAAAATAAATATCTGAGCAAGATCCTAGAATATCAAAAATCCCAATCTCATTAAATATATTTAAGAATGAAATAATAGTTACAAAAATCCAATGAAGAGGTGGGATTGTTAGGAAAGGTTTTGGGGGTTCTTACACAAAGTGGGAAAGGAAAATCCCAATCATATAAGGAATTCAAGAAAGGGGGTTGAAGGATAAAAACAATTCTCGATTTAGAGAGTTGGGGAACACTTAGTTAATATAGAATAGGTGACTTTGATATCAGAGCTATTTGCCTCACCCAAACATGCTACACAATGAAGATTATCTCTTTGAACAACAATGGTCTAAATAGTAGAGGTAAGCACATATTCCTTTGATACTGAATTAAAAAGGAATTCCGATATATATTTATGATACATGAAACGAAAGTGTCAAGTGACAAAGTCAATGAAATCACCTCTCAATGTTGGAGGGGTTGTGAAGTTGTAACATTAGATGCCATAAGAAGTACGTGAGGTATACTTATTATTTGGAACCATTAGGAGGTGCCATTACAAGATTGGATAACACTCCCTCATATTATCTTGGGCCAATTTCAGTGTGTAGTAGCTAGGGGATTAGGTTTTTTAATGACAATATATGGTCCTCATATCCCTATGGAAAATCAACCTCTCTAGCAAACACTAGAACATTAATATCCCTCTGTAGTGATAAAATTTGGGTTGAAGGTGGAGAATTCAACCTTATTAAATATATGTAAGAGAAGAAAGGGGGGATTAAAACATTAGAACTAGAGGCACAATAATTCATCAAGCTTCTACATCAACTCCATGTTGTAGACCTGAACACTATCAATGAGGTTTACAACAAGAACAACTGCAAGGGAGGGAACATCAGATGGATAGTAGTAGAATAAACCAATTTATATGTCAAAATCCATGTTAGAAAGGGATATTTTTGTTGAAGCCAATGTTCTACCAAGTATTGGCTCAAACCATTAACCAATTCACTTGGAACTAGTTCTAAAAGCGGCCCCTTATAATCAACCCTTTAATAATTTGAAACATTTTAGCTTCAGGATCTATATTTTCTACCCAAAGCCAAGGGTTGGTGGGAGGGAATACAGTTCCAAGGACAAAATAACATGCATAGATTTCAACTTAAGCTAAAATAATTTAAATTTAAACTCAAAGAATGGAACAATAAATATTTTGGCCATATCCTCAAAGACAAATAAGTCCTAGAATCTCATATGTAGCAAGTGCAACAAAAAAATATTCTATATGGACACATGGATGCCCTTGTAATGGAATAGGGACATTTGATCAATCAAATAGAATAGCAAAGGGAGTAGGAAGAAATCCTCCAAAAATATAAATCATGTGTGTGATGGCTAAAGGAAAGATAATATAATTCAAAATTCTTCCATAAGGAAATGGTTAATCACTGACATAAAAAAATATATTTTCCCTCTCCTCTAAGGATGGGAAACGTTTGGTGCAACATGTATAGCTGGAGAAAGAAATTGTATGCTACTATCACTCCATACTAATGGATACCACCCCCATAGATCAACCACCACCCAGTTAATTACTTTGCATATCCCAATCTTAATTCATGTGGCCTAGAATGCAACTTTGATGCGAGAAGTCTCTTTTGCAGAAGGGGAGGCGGTGGTGAAGAAAATGCCAAATAATAAAGCTCCACATCCAAATGGATTCATGTCAGACTTCTTTCAAGCTTGTTGGTCTTTCTTAGGCCTAAAGATTCATGCTTTAGTGGAAGAATCCCATCGCTCACAAATAATATGACCTGGTCTTAATGCTACTCTTATTACATTAATCCCTAAATATGATAGAGTGAAAAATTCTAGTGGGTTTAGACCAATTTATCTATGCAATTTTGTTTATAAGATTATATCAATTATCATTGTCAACTGTCTAAAACCTCTTCATAGTAGTATCATTTCAGTGGAGCAGACGACTTTTTTTTAAGGATGTCAAATTCTAGATCGGATAGTGGTAGCTCATGAGGTTATGCATTCCTTAAGAGATCCAAGTGGGTAGGAATGTTGATTAAACTATACCTCTCAAATGCCCATGAATGGTTAAATTAGGATTATCTTCTCCGAACCATCTAAGCCTTTGGGTTTGGAGACCAGTGGATTCTCTGGATGAAATCATTAACCTCTACCCCATCTTCTTCATTCTTTTGAATGGATCCCCAACAACGCCTTTTAACCCTTCAAAATTTCTTCAACATGAGGATCTCCTTTTCCACTTTCTATTTATTCTTGGAATAGAGGGACTGCGAAGATACCTAAAAGTATCTGAGCATCAAGATAACATCTGAGGAATTTTCCTACATGGAAACAATCTAACCATCAGTCATCAACAATTCGTCAAGGATATTATGCTCTTGGAAATTCCAACTATGGGGGAGATTGTGGCTTTAAAACCCATTCTCAATGATTTCATGGAAGCTTCAGGTACAATGATCAAGGCTCACAAATAAAATATATATTTATTTAATATTAACTTTGTTGTTCAAATACATCTAACTCATCGTTTATATTTCTAAAAAGATAAAATCCTTGCAAAGTACGTGGGAACCCCATTGGTGGAAAAATCCTTGCTAAAAACTTGCTACCATGACATACATTAGAATCTTTTCAACAAATTTGATAGCTCAACAATCCACATACCTAACTTGGTGGACCAATTAGTCCTTCTCAAGCCTACCCTTCAAGCTCTCCCAACTTATCAACTATCAATCTTAGCAGCCCCCAAAGTAATATTTAAAACCATCACCACCTTGTATAGAGATTTTCTTTGGGGAGGAGAAAATAAAGAAAGAAAATGGTCTTTAGTTGCTTGGGAAAAAAATTGTATCCCAATGCTAGTTGGGGGTTTGGGCCTAAGAGACGTAGAGATTCTTAACAAGGAAATGAGGTCTAATATCTGGTGGAGGTGGCTCCAGGGAGGTAATGAACTATGGAAACAAATTTGGAATAAGAAATAATCTTCAACTTCTTCTCAATTAGACAAGTTAAAGCTATAGAACATCCAATAGGATCTTGTATATGGAATTTGGCATGAGTAAACCAAAGTCTTATTCAAAATCATGTCTTCTGTGAGATTATAAATGACCACATAAAACTCTTCTATAAAGATTTTTGGCAACAACTGCTAATCCTTTGGGACCATGCAAAATTTTGAGAGGTAGAGTCATTTACATCAACTTAATAGTGTACCATAGTAGAGGATTGGCTCGAGAACCCAACCATGACAACTTGACCTTTCTTACTCAAGAGTTGCAAACTCGTAAAATATCCATTGATCAAGGCCATGAAAAACTACGATTGAGATGCCAAAATAAAGGAATGTTTACACTTAAAGAGGCCTACTCACCGCTCGCTGGTCACAACAAGCTTCTAAGGGATCCCCTATATCACAAATTTGGATGCATGAACATTGGCCTAAAGTTGCTCAATTTTTGTGGTTGGTTGGAAAATGGAAAATCATCTCATGGGATCAAATTCCAAAGAATGGATTCCAAGGTCCCCTCTATGTCACAATTATGAAGAGAATATGGAGCACCTCTCAAATGTTTACTGCTTCACCAAGCATTTATGGGCTCAAATCTTATATCTTTTCGAATATACATACCATAATTAAAATAGTGTATTGGAAACTATGGAGCAATGGTGACCAAGCATATTCAATAATCTAGTCTTGAATCATGCATGGCTTCTGGCTCTAGTATTTGTTATGTGGCTGACTTGGAAAGAGAAAAACCTTAGGATATTAAAAAAAAGTAAAATGAGGATGGGAAGGTCTAAGAAATTATCAAATAAAACATCAGGGCAACCATCCTCTCACAAGATTAGACTTAGGAGGATTGAAAAGTTGATCAACATGAATAAGGGATTTTGTCCAAATTAGATCTCTCACCATTAATGATCCCTAAAATCCCCTCCAAGACTCTTAGAACTGAGATTGACTCTCCCACAATATTTATTCCTCCCCCAATATGTTTTTTGAAGGTAAACTTTGGTGTTGCCTCTAAAGGAAAACCTGGACAACCATGATATGTGAGGATGTTTTTTGATTCGGAAGGATGAGTGCTAAATCTATATACTAGAAACTATGGCATCACTAGTAATACTGTGGCAACTTTTCTTGCGTTGGAGATGGGTTTGAGACTAGATAAAAGTTAAGGTTACTTAAAGTTGCATGTTGATGGTGACTCTCAACTGCCTATTACAATAGTCTAGAAAATAATGAATTGGACCCCAACAAAAAAACTATTTAAGAGTTGGTGACTAGAAAACCTTATTTCTCATATTCAAAGACTAATCCAATATATCCCTCAGTGTCATTGCTTCACATTCACGACGATCTAGTAACAAGATTGCTAACTTCTGGGGTAATCTGGGAAATGCGGATCAACACATCAACCTAATAGCCTCATGTCCTAATGAGACATGGCCTAATTGGAAGGAACCACTCCAAATAATATTAGATCAAGACAAATTGCCCCCAATTGGGGTTTTGGAATTCGTGACAATGGAGGAGTGGGTGGGACATAGAAGGCCATCTTTAATGTGGTTTGAAACCTCCAGCACTAGCAGAACCAACACTCAAGATCTAACCCTGGTTACTTCATCTTATTCTTGATGCTATGTTTAGCCTCTTGGTGTTTGTATTTTACTTCTTGTAGTTCAATTTATGTTAGTTGTCATGAACTTCATAGTGATAGTTGTTAACAATTTGAGTCATCATAAATTCTTATCTATGGTTGATAGTTCTCGCCTCCCTTGATGTAGACAATAATATCTATCCTTGAGGCAAACAATAATATCTATTGTTGTATGAAGATATTTTAAGACAATAGAATTAAACATTCATTTTTTTAAAGTAAAACAAATATTCACATAAGCATGGGAAACCAAAACTCTAATGTGGTTTGAAACCTCCAGCACTAGCAAGAACCAACACTCAAGGTCTGACCCTGGTTACTTCCTCTGATATTTGATACTATGCTTAGCCTCCTGGTGTTTGTATTTTACTTCTTGTAGTTCGATTTATGTTAGTTGTCATGAACTTCATAGTGATAGTTGTTAACATTTTAAATCATCTAAACTATGATCCATGGTTGATAGTTTTGGCGTCTCTTGATGTAGACAATAATATCTATCCTTGAGGCAAACAATAATATCTATTGCTATATAAAGATATTTTAAGACAATAGAATTACACATTCATTTTTTTAAAGAAAAACAAATATTCACATAAGCATGAGAAACCAAACCCAACTTTGCATCTTCAAACAAATTGGACAATAACAACCATATCTATATTAAAATCAAACAATTTGTTTCATCTTATTCATTAAGAAGTTGTAAAATAAACTAAAATTAATATATCTTTACACTTATTATATTCTTAATAAAATATCATGATTACTTTCAACATAAACCAAAACTAATTTTGCATCTTCAAATAAATTGCACAATAACAACCATATCTATTTTAAAAATCTAATAATTTATTGCTGTGGTAAAATAAACTAAAATAATATATATCTTTATCCTTATTATATTCTAAATAAAGTATCATGATTGCTTTCAACATGGTTGTATAATACAAATCAAAATCACATTAATAGCATGATATGTGTACCTATAAACCTGTTTCAAACTTTGTTTTTCCAATTAAATAATTATTAATTGAAAATAATTATAAATCAAGCACGTGAAAATATAACCATAACATCTGGTTACTGTGCTTCTAGCCAGCCTTCAAACGACTTATTTTCCTATGAACTATAATGTTGGATATAATTATAACAATAGTGATTAGATTAAACCTCAAAATGCAATGCCTACTTATATTAAATTTAGCAATTGAAATTTGACTCACTTATAAGGATGCATGTTTATGTATCAGAGACTGAGTATTATTTAGCAACCTCAAACATTGTGAATTAACCTGCATGTTTCATAATATACCAAGACTGGTATTCATATACATAAAAAATATATATAAAAATTTACATTGCGAAAATTGCATTGCGATTTATGTAATTTGTATGATAATACAAAAACTCCTCCCTACCATACTAGATTCTTACGTGATTCTTACGTGTGTAGAAAACTTACACAGTGCATTAATCACTGTTTCCCTGGACTGCTGAGCAAAGCCTTCAATTCATCACTAATGGTAGATTGGTCTATGACCTGCCTATTCGACCCATAAGTGTTGATATTAGAATTAGAAGCAACATTACCAATTCTGGGTGGTTGCATATATGGCAGAGTTAAAGCCTGCAAAAACTCATGTGATTTCATCAACTGAAGATCTTTGTTGGACCACTTAAAAAAACGTTAAAGTTTGAGTCATTAGATACAAATCAATAAATGCAGATTATTTTTCTCTTGTTGGACCAAAAAAGACATTATAGTTGGGGTCATTAGATTCTGGAATTGCAGAATACAAATCAGTAAATGCTGATGTTTCTCTTGTTGTAACAGTAGTTCTCACCTTTGATTGCTCCATCAGATGTTGTGGCTTGTCACAAGAACTTTTAGCTGCACTATGCCATCCCAGAGGGAATCTATCAATGTTACTAGTATAATTTGTTGTGTCAAGGTCAGTGAGTGGATTAGAAGAAAATAATTTCATCAAATTAACTTCAATAGGAGGAAGTGGATGCAATAGTTCACGCAATAAATCAACTTTGGGATATTGCTCAACTTTTGATTCTGATTGTTGAGTAGGTAGAAGAAAACCAGGATAAATCTCAATGTTTCTCTCAATATTCATGCTCTCTGACATATCACCAGAAGTCATTGCCCATCTTCTCCTTCATTTTGTCTCTGCAATTTCAGTCTCTAAATCATCTACTTCCATGAAACGCTTAACGCTTTGACCTTCTTACTGACTCAACAATGTTGGTATCATCTTTTGCAATAGAGCTTTGGTCTTTAGAATATTGTGTTCCTCCTAAAGTAAAGTAATTATTGCAATCCAAACATTTATACCTGGCCTGCAAAACCGGAGAAGAATTGTTATCAAAATATCTGAACTTGGTATTCCACTAATGGCAAATAGTGCACAAGGGCTTAACTTCATAATCTTTCAAAGCTTTTCTCAATTCTTGATATCCAACCATTTTATTCACAGCTATTGGCACACGGATCTTGTATGAGCTATTGATCTGAGGAGAACGCTCAACCTGTGCTTCAGGCATGTAACTTAGAATCAAATCTAACAAATTTTCATCCATATTGCATTAGCAGATTTGGGTTGTCAATGGAGAGCTGAAGGATGTGATTTGAGTTGCGAATGGCCAGTGTAAACCTGAGAAAATTCATAAAGAAATAAGAATAATGAAGTTGGATTTTAAATCTAAAATAAAAACATTCATAATTTTCGAGCAAATTTAATGGCATTTTTTTACTGTTATAAAGCTAAAAACCAAATCAAAAAGAATTATTTTTATTAATTTTTCATATTCACTTTTAAATGTTAAATTAATTATTTTTGTTAAGAAAAAAAAAAAACAATTAATTTATTAATTTCTCATTTCACCGTTTCAATATTTTTTGTTATAAATATTTAATAATTTTACTATCATTAATGCATTCCCAATGGAGTACTATTACTTTGTAATGATCCTTCTTTCTTCAATTAATTTTAAAATTATATATCTCCATTTATTTATGCTTAATTTCAGTGTTATAAATATTTATATAATAAATTAATAAATTTAAAATTTTAATATTAATTATATACTCATAATAATCATAAATATATTTAGAGAATTGTAGAGAAAAATAGAGTTATTAAAAAATAATCTATAATCTATAACTTTAGGATTAAAAAAATTACTCTCTATTTTATCTTGTTGATTGAAGCAGTGTTTCTTTCAAAAAAAGCATAGCTCTCTTTATGTATTTGATGTATAAGAAGAAGCTTTACAACATGGAAGCCCTGAGGTTCCTTAAAATTCTTTCCGACTCTAGCAAGAATGTCCACCTCCAGTTCAAGTAGGGATGGCACAAGGATGCCCATTAAAATCATAGTTAACGCCCACCTCCGGCTTAAGTGGGGATGACACAAGGATGCCCATTGAAATCATAGTTATCTTTATGTATTTGATGTATAAGAAGAAGCTTTACAACATGGAAGCCCTGAGGTTCCCTAAAGTTCCTTTTGACTCTAGCAAAAACACCCACCTTTGGCTCAAGTGGGGATGATGTAGGTTTTAACCCCATACAGAAATTACCTGCATACGAATTCTAAATCACAAGAAAATAAAAAATGCGAGAGCATAACCCATAAAACACATATACACAGAGATTCCCACTGGATCTCAAAACCGAGACTACCAGCTTGATTTTTCATTATATTCCTTTCAATGTTACAATACATATTTATACATGCCGAAGCATCCAATACCATGGACCGAAACCAGTCGCGTCCAAAACCATGGACCGTAAAACCATAGGTAGGTTCGCCCAACCTAATATAGGGTCCAAAAAAAAATTTTCTCGGGGCGCTGCCCCGAACCCCGTAGAGGGGGGCTACCCGCCCCCCGCTGCGCAATCGGCGCAACGAAGGGGGGGCTCCGCCCCCCCTCTAACCCCCCAGTTCACTACGTAGGTTAGTCGTGGAAAGAATATAACACAACCCAACACATACCTGCTCTAGAAATAAGTCTTGTTGATGTGTACTTGATGATACACTAATCTCAAATCAATCTTCGAGAACACTATTGCTTCCTTAATATGATCAAACAAGTCATCAATCCATGACAAAAGGTGCTTATTATTGATCGTCACCTTATTTAGTTGACTCTAATCAATACATAACCTGAGAGTACCATCGTTCTTCTTCACAAACAATATTGGTGCACACCAAGGTGACACACTCAAGGAAAATTTTAAGGATGGAAAATTTTCTTGAAGTTTAAGAACATTGTCGAATCTCACTAATCGCTAATATGCAAACTACAAAATGTTTATTGATATATTTGTAAAATTATTCAAATTTAAAATGATTTTATGTATAGTCTCTATAAAATGTTGGAGATTTTTAAGGTAAAATAATTTTATATTCTAAAATTTGGGTGAAACATCTGTTATAAAAATTGGAAATTATTGAATCTTTTTTGTGGAAAAATCATGGAAAATTAGCCCACTGGGTGAACATTAGCCCTTCAAATTTTCCATGGGTCACACACTTTGACTAATGTATCCCTTGTTAAGCATATCCTTCAACTACAACTTCAATTCCACAAACTCTGAAGTGGTCATCTTGTACGGTGCCTTCGATGTTGGTGCTACTCCCGACATCAACTCAATAGAAAATTTCACTTCCCTATGAGGCGGTAACTCTAATATCTTTGATGGAAATACATCTAAAAATGTTGCAAAATTGGATACATCTTCAAGACTTCAACATCCTCAACACCCTTCCCTTTGTCACTAGAATATGAACTGCAAACAATACACATCCTTTCCTGCTATTGCACGCTTGGCCTACATAGCTGTAACTATTCTCACTGACATACACTTCCTCTTAACCTATAAGGTTATCTTCTCTTCGTTATCATCCAAGCACTTGATAGCCTTATATAGCAATCTACCTTAGTCATGTGAATGTAGAACCAATCCATACCCAATAGGATACTATATGATCCTAACGGAAGCACATTTATGTAGGTTTTAACACCGTACAAAAATTACATGCATACGAATTCTAAAAACAGAAAATAAAACAATGGTGAGAGCATAACACATAAAAACAAATATACACAGATATTTTTTCTTGGATCCCAAAACTAGGACTACCAGATTGATTTTTCATTATGTTCCTTTCAATGTTACAATATATATATATATATATATACGTCGAAGCATGTGCAAAATCCATGCACAAAGCCATAGGTAGGTCCACCCACCTAATATAGGGTCATGGAAAGAATATAACACAACCCAACATTCTCCCACTTGTTGTTTTATTTCCATAGGGGGCCACAGGAGAGCTTAGTAATTGATCCAGCCTTGCAATGCCTATTCTTTTTCTACACCAATAGAACTTCTTAGTGCTCATAGACTTTGTCAATGCATCTGCAGTATTCCTCACAGTGTCCACCTTTACCAGCAACACCTTTTTTTCTTCTACCATATCCCTCACAAAGTGATATTGAACATCAATGTGCTTTGTCTTTGAATGATAAGCAGGGTTCTTTGCCAAGAAAATTTCACTTTGGTTGTCACAGTCTATCCTTATAGCTCGTTGTACTAACCCCATACTTGACCACAATATCTACAACCAAATTGCTTCCTTGCTTGCATGAGTGGCAGCCATGTATTCTGCCTCTGTAGTTGAAAGTTCCACTACAAATTATCTCTTACTCATCCAACTGATTGCACCTCCAAATAGGTTAAACACATATCCACTTGTAGATCTTCTCTAATACAGATCTCCAATCCAGTCTGTATCAACAAATTCATGGATGTCCAAACCTCTATCTAATCCTGGTCTTCCTTGGTAGTGCAAACCATAATCACTAGTGCCACGCAAATACCTGAAAACCCACTTCATTTTTGTCTAATGCTCCCTCCCTGGTTTTGACATAATCTTGCTCAATACTCCCATTGCATGTTCAATGTCTGGTCTAGCACATACCATTGAATACATCAGACTACCGATTGCACTTGCATATGGAACACGGGACAAGTCCTCTTCCTCTTCTTGTGTCTTCAAACATTGTTCAGTAGATAACTTTACACCTACATGAATAGTAACCTTCACCGATTTACTATCCTGCATATTAAACCTTTGCAATATTGTCTTGACATACTTTCTCTAGTTTAACCAGAGCTTCCTCATTGCTCGATCTTGTTTAATTTCCATGCCCAGAATATAGTTTACAGCACCAAGGTCTTTCATGTCAATTTTGGACAATTTGGTCTTCAAATCCTGGATAATTTCTTTGTCATTTCAAACCAGCAACATAGCATCCAATATAAGACCATATAAATAACATGGTCACCAATTAATTTAAAATACACACAGTGATCTGCTTTTCTTCCAGTGAATCCAAGTCCTCGTATAAATGTAACAAATCTCTGATACCACATCCTTGGTGATTGTTTAACCCATACAGAGACTTTTTTAACTTGCATACCAGTTCTTTCTTACCCTTCACTGCAAAGCTTTCAGGTTGCTTCATGTAGATCTCTTCTTCCAGATCCCTGTGAAGATATGTTGTTTTCACATCCATCTGTTCTACCTCGAAATAAAAAGTAGAAGCAACAGATAAAAGTAATCTAATAGAAACTACCTTGGCAACAGGATGAAAAATATCACCAAAATCAATTCCCAGCACTTGGGAATAACCTTTTGCTACCAACCGAGCTTTTTATTTCTCCACCTTTCCTTCTGCATTCATCTTCTTCTTGAACACCCATTTGCTGCCAATGGATTTCCTTCCAGCCGGAAACTCCACCAGATCCCAAGCCTCATTTTTGTGCAAAGATGCCATTTCATCAACCATGGCCTCTTTCCAGAGTTTTCCATCCTTTGAATCTATTGTTTCCTTCACAGTTCTGGGATCATCATTAGTAATAGATAAAGAAAAATTTGAACAGAAAGCAGATGGACTATACCTTTCTGGTTTCCTTCTTTCTCGAACTAATCTTCTCACAACCGGAGTTTGCAGCTCTTCATCTTCTAATTCCTCTCTGTTGTAGAGTCCAATTCTTCCTCCTTTAGCTCAAACTCTATCTTCTCAGGCTCCTTTGGTAGGACTTCATGTTTAATAACACCTTTCACCTCTATAAACACCACGTCTTGGTTGTACACAACCTTCCTTGTTATTGGGTTCCAAAGCTTATAACCTTTTAAACCATCCTTATACCCAATAAAGATGCACGTTTCAGATTTACAATCCAAATTTGTTGTTTTCTCCTTTGGAACATGTACATATGCATCACATCCAAATACCCTCAGATGTGAAAGAGAAGGTTTCTTACCCATCCATACCTCTTGTGAAGTCTTATCCTCTAACATTGATGAAGGTGATCTGTTCACCAAGTAACATGTAGTCTCCACCACCTCTGCCCATAATTCCTATCCTAACCCGACACCACTGAGCATGCTTCTTTCCCTTTCCATCAACGTCTTGTTCATTCTTTATGCAACTCCATTTTTTTCAGGTGTGTATGAAGTAGTCTTCTGTCGTGTTATACCACACTTCTTACATAACTCTCCAAATTCCTTCCTGCAAAACTCTCCATAGTTATCTATCCTCATCACCTTTATCTTCTTCCTTGATTGGTTTTCCACTAGAGCCTTAAATTCTTTAAACCTATCAAAGACTTTAGATTTCTTCTTGAGGAAATATATCCATGTATTCCTTGAGAAGTCATCTATAAATTATACATAGTACATAGACTTACCCAGTGATGGAACCAACACAGGTCCAAACACATCACTATGCATAAGCTCTAGTATATGTTTCGCCCTCTTACCACTAGAGGGGAAACTCACCCGATTCTGCTTCCCATATACACAATTTTCACAAAAATCAAAATCCAGAGAGTTATTAGGCATACCTTCTACCATACATTTACCATGAAGTATTCGAAGGCCCTTCTCTCCAATATGTCCAAGCCCTTGATGCTATAGCATGGTATTTTCTCCAGAGACCACTATATTTTCTGCTCCATTTTCAGGAACCACAGAACTGTTGCACCCATCAATAACAATGCTACCTTACATCTTGTACAAAGTTCCAATCCAAACTCCCTGCATCATTAGTAGTGCTCCCTGAATAATCTTGCAAGTATCTTTCTCGAACACTATTTTTACACCTGCATCATGCAGCTTGCTTAAAAAAATCATATTTTTGGCTAATGTAGGAATATGCATAACACCTAAAAGTATTCTAATCCTTCCACCTTACAAATTCAACTTGATTTTTCCGCGACCAATGATTATAGCCTTCCTATCATCCCATAAGAAGACATCACCACCATCATATTTCTCATACTCACATAACCACTCTCTATGGGGAGTGAAGTGAAAGGATGCACATGATTCAATCAACCATGCCTCATGATCTACATGTGATCTTGAAGAAGAATCCAAGTAAACATCCCCACCTTCATCTGAGATGGTTTTCGCCTCTACAGAAGGAGCATCAACAGGTCCCTTTCCTTTCTCAGGAGTTTTAGATTTACAGACCCTTTTGTAGTGCCCTTCCTTTCCGCATTTCCATCACACCTTTATAGATTTCCCTAAAGATTTATATCTCCCATTCAAGGAGTTATTTTTGTTTCTATTATGGGACTGTCCTCGTATAAACAAGGCATCACCATTCTGGCTCTCCATATTTTTTCGTCTCATCTCCTCTATCAGCAAGGATGAGACTATTTCATCAAACTGCAAGGCAATTGCATTGCTACCTATTGCAATAACCAGACTATCCCACGAATTTGGTAGAGAACACAACAAATTGATGCACTTATCTTCATCTAAAATTTTAATATCAACAGATAATAACTAGCTTACAACATTATTAAATGCATTTGGATGCTCTATCACCGAGTCTCCATATTTCATCCTCACGTTATACAAATTTTTCCGTAGGAACAACTTATTCACCAGAGACTTACATTGGTACAAAGTCCCTAACTTGTCCCACAAAGCCTTCACCGTAGCTTCCCCTGATACATTCAACAATACTGAATCTGAGACACATAATCATATTAGGTTTTTTCTTTCCGACCCAAATTCTTCCATCCTTCATTGGACACTATTGTTGGTTTAGTACCTAGATCTACCGTGATCCACTAATCCTTATCCACCAATAGATCCTCCATCTTGAGTTTCCACAACTCAAAAATATGACCATTAAATTTCTCGATCTCTATAGTTCCACTGCTCACCATCTTCTTTCACCACAAGTATCGATCCTGCAAATCCCCCACTGAACAAGGTCTATCATAGGCCCAAGCAATACCCATCAGCAGCAAAGGCATCCCCTTGAAGCCAAAACTACTTTGATACCAAACATAGATTTTAACCCCGTACAGAAATTACCTGCATACAAATTCTAAAAATGGAAAATAAAACAATGGTGAGAGCATAACACATAAAACAAATATACATAAAGATTTTCTCCTGGATCCCAAAACTGGGACTACCAGATTGATTTTTCATTATGTTCCTTTTAATGTTACAATACATATATATACATGCCGAAGCATCCATAAACCCCAATCCACTAACCTTAGATTATAACATAAATGTAGTTCCCTTGACCGGATCTACAAAATACCATGGACTGAAAAACCATCGCACCCAAAACCATGTAAGAAATCCATGCACAAAACCATAGGTAGGTCTACCCACCTAATATAGGGTCGTGGAAAGAATATAACACAACCCAATAATTTAGATGTGTTGATGTGACATATTGTTCAGTTCAAATGCATAGGAATTTACCCAATGATGAATTCTTTTTTTAGTACTTGTAGCCAAATGCACCAACCAAGACTCTCCATGCACTTCTTTATTCGAGCAACACTTATCCACCAAGTCATCACTGATATAACTATAGTTATATCTAGGGTCAATCAAAATAGAAACTGTTAGGCCCTTAACTACTAGTATAACCCCATATTGTTATTAGTGCAACTCCCTTATTGTATTATTATACCCATATAGTCCCCATGTTTTTATTATTGTGCCCCATAGAAGCCAACTATTCTTATTGTTGTACTCCTACAATATTATTGTTATGTAGGCTCTGATTGTATTGGGACCCCTTAGACTCCTATATATAGAAAGGAGGTCTTGTCATTTGTATCATCCAAGAATTGTTCATTTGTGTAATGTAAAGGAGGTTTCCCCCTCCAAGAGGCTATTTTGAAGTTGTTTATCTATCATTTCTATCTTTTTGTGAGATGGTTTCATAACATTTGGTATTAGAGCTTTGGATTCTAGGGTTTCGCTGCTCCAAACAGGTCATCGTGGAATTTTCGTAATAATGTTTTAGAAGCTAAAGTTAAAACCCGTTTGAGCCAAAATCCTAATAAACCTCGGATCTAAATTCCAGACCTTGTCTCGCTATATTTTCGGAGATATGATCCAAGGAAGTTAGGGTTTTTGAGGCTCCCTAATTACATCCCAAATAGGTGACCCTTGAAAAATAGTCATAAGTTTTTCTTTGAGCATCGGATTGAAATTTCATAAGAAGTTACAAAAAGAGGGTGGACTATAGTTTTCTTTTTATCATGTTAAGATCCAAAGGTTGAAACAGTGACATGTGGCACTTCGTACAAGTTCGCTCTACTGAAAAGGTATATATTTAGGTCATCTTGGGAGATTGGGCATAAATATTTCTTGGAGAATCCAATTTCGATCAGACTAGTGGCGTTGGAAAGAGGATACAGAGGGCTACTATAGTTCATAATTTCAAATCTTGGAAATCCTAAATTTCAGAGATACAACAGATTCAAAATCAAGCTCCTAAAAGCAAGAAAAAAAATGACTCGAATCAAGAAAATAGAAACACCTAGTAAGCAAAATCGGATGGATGATTTGAAGAATGTAATCAATAAGATAAATGGTATAGAATAAAAATTAAATGGCAACGTGGAATATTTGAAGAAGGACATGGAAGGTTTGAAGAAAGTTGGGACAAAGTCACTACAAGAAAGGCTTCCTAATGTCGAAAAGGAAGTAGAGGAAACTCATGATGAGAACAAAAGAAATGTTAATCATGATTTCATAGGCTCTAACGTTGGATTGAAGACCCACCATATTCCAAATATAGATATGAGGAAATTTGATGGCAAGGATCTAGTAACTTGGATAATATAGATGGAGCAATATTTTGATCTACATGATGTGCAACCGCCACAAAAGTTACGTAATACATATTTATATTTAGAACCAAATCAATTTGTATGGTATAGAGGGATTTATTCTCGTAAAACACTTGTCACCTAGTCAATTTTCATGGAGGAAATGATGGCACATTATGAGGATACAAAGAGCAACACCTTCTTGACCAATTGATAAATCTCAAACAAAAGGCTTCAATAGCATAGCACATTGAGGACTTCCAAAATTTGAATATAAGGGTAAATGATATTCCTGAGAAGCATAGGGTTGAAGTATTCATAGGGAATTTAAATGATAACATCCAACATGAGCTTCACCTTTGGGAACCTTACTCATTCGATAAGGCATACAAGTTGCCAAAAAAAATTGAAAGTAAAACTATGGAAACAAGGAAGCCTACCACTCATAACTATAAACATGGAAATGTTGTTGCTCCTAGCCTTTCACCACCTACAAGGTTGACACCACAACAATTGGAAGAAAAAATAGCAAAAGGGCTTCGTTACAACTGTGATAGAAGATACGTTAAAGGTCATAAGTGTGTTGAGAAGAAATTAATTTACATAGATGGGGAAGAGGAGCAAGAAACAAACAAGAAACGTCAAAAGAAGAGGATATACACCAGGAACCAATCCAAGAGAAAGAAGAAATGAATTTGACCATACCTTGTAATGCATTGACAGGAATTACCACTCCTCAAACTCTCAATATAGAAGGGCATATAAATAGGAAAATGGTAATAGTGTTGATTGATTTGGGTAGTACCCATAATTTCATTCATTGTAAGATAGCCAAGGAATTGAATTGCTTCCTATATCCAACATCAAAGTGTCAAGTAATGGTTTCAAATGGAGGAACCATAAATTGCTCCAGAAAGTGCCATAATATCAAGCTATCCATGGGAGAATATGTCTTGAATAGTCCAATGCTTTCCATTCCAATGGGTGGCGCTGATGTTGTACTAGGAGTCTAATGGCCACAATATTTGGGTACGATAGCTTTTAATTTTCAAGAACTTTTCTTAAAAAAAATTGAGAATGAGAGGAAGTTGAATTAAGGGGTATCATAGGGAAGCCAGAAAAGGTAATAATCTCTAACAGCATGATAAATCTTCTAAATAACAAACAATGGGGCGTTATTGCACAACTATGTTCACTAGAGGTTCCCACATCGAAATCATATATTTCTCTGTATCTCCAAAAACTTTTGGTTAATCATTCCAAGGTATTTGAGACTCCCAAAGGCCTCCCACCTATTCGTGATCACGATCTTGCTATTCATTTGATTCTAGGAAGTCTTCCCCCAAACATTAGGCCTTACAGATATCCATATGCCCAAAAGAGTGAAATTGAACGTATGGTTGCAGAAATGTTAGAGGTTGGTATAATTCAACCTATTCAAAGTTCTTTCTCTACTCCAGTGGTATTGGTACACAAGAAGAATGGATCATGGTGCATGTGTCCAAATTATGGGAGCTCAAGAAGCTTACTATTAAAGATAAATTTCCCATTGCTTTCATTGATGAATTATTAGATGAATTACATGGAGCAATTTACTTCACCAAGTTGGATCTTCATTTAAGATATCATCAAAATAGAATGAAGACTGAAGACATTCCAAAAACAACATTTAGAACTCATGAGGGTCATTATGAATTTTTGTTCATGTCTTTTGGCCTTACCAATGCACCTTCTACATTTCAAGGTTTGATGAATTTCATTTTCAAACCCACCCTTAGACAATTTGTGTTAGTATTTTTTCATGGTATACTAATCTACAACAAGTCTTGGAAGGATCATGTTCAACATGTTGACAGGGTGCTCAAACTATTGGAGGAGAAACAATTATATGCAAAAAGCTCCAAATGTTTATTTGGAGTACAAGAGGTGGAATATTTGGTTCATATTGTATCTCATGAAGGTGTTAAGGTAGACCCTATCAAAATTAAAACCATTAAGGAATGGAAAATTCCCACATCCATAAAGCATCTGCGAGGATTTATCAATTTGACAAGGTATTATCGCAAGTTTATTAAGAATTATGGGAGTATAGCAACACCTCTAACAACATTACTAAAGAAATATGCATTTTCTTGGATTCCTAAAGCAACGAAGGCCTTTGAACATCTCAAAGAGGAAATGTGTCAAGCACTAGTCTTAGCTACATTGGAATTCACAAAAACCTTTATCATGGAATGTGATGCCTTAGGAAATGGAATTGGTGTTGTTTTAATGCAAGAAGAAAGACCTATTTCTTTCGAAAGTCGTCCAATGAAAGGAAAGTATTTACACAAAGTTATTTATGAGATGGAAATGTTGTCAATACTACATGCACTTAAGAAATGGCGACCTTACCTAATGGGAAGACACTTCAAGGTAAAAATGGATCATGATAGCCTTAAACACTTTTTAGAACAAAGACTATCTTCGGAAGAACATCAAAAATGGATCACAAAGATGTTGGGTTATGACTTTGAAATCATCTACAAAAAAAGGAAGCAAAATGTTGTTGAAGATGCACTCTCGAGAAAGGATGAGGATGTGGAAGCATTGTTTTGTGCCATTTTTATTATCCAACCAGATTGGTTAAATGAAGCAAGGGATGAATGGAAGAATGACGAAGAAGTGTGGGCACTCATTCAGAAGTTGCAGAAGGCCCCAATTCAAACAATATTGACAGAACTTGAAGCGGAAGGAAAAATTATATTAGAAGCTGAAGCAGTCACAGAAACAAGAAATCAACAGCTACAAAATCGATCAATTTCAGGGTATCTCATCAAGTGGAAGAACTTAACCACTAAATATTCCACATGGGAGGATGTTAATTTAATACAGAAGCATCCAAAACTACTCAAGCATTGAGGACAACACTTTTTTAAGGAGAGAGTCATGTTAGGCCCCTATACTACTAGTGTGACCCCTTGTTGTTATTAGTGAAACCCCCTTATTGTATTATTGTGCCCATATAGTCCCCATGTTGTTATTATTGTGCCCCATAGAAGCCCACTATTTTTATTGTTGTGCACCTACAATATTATTGTTATGTAGGCTCTAATTGTATTGGTACCCCTTATACTCCTATATATAGACAGGAGGTCTTGTCATTTGTATCATCCAAGAATTGTTCATTTGCGTAATTTAAAGGAGGTTGCCCCTTTGAAGAGACTGATTTTGAAGTCATTTATCCATCTTTTCTATATTTTTATGAGCCGGTTTCATAACAGAAACAAATTGATCACAAAGCTTACCTTCCATCTCGATAATAGATGTCAGATGATTAGTCTGCTTATTATCTAATGCTACATAAATTCGAGGAATAAACTGTCCAACATTCCCAACTGTTTGTGCTTCCTAAGCACTGTAGATCTGCAAATTTCCACCCTGATGTTGTGGACAATTTCTCATGTGATAATCCTTGTGACAAGCACAACATTACAAAGCCTTCTTTCCGTCAAACTTGTTCTATTCCTCAAACTGGAATCATTTTCCTCTGTCAACTACATTGAATTTCTTATACAACGTTGCATTCTCCTTGTCATCTGTATCCTGAGCTTTTCCTATCTTCTTGGCCAACTTTCCTTTGCTCTTCTCATTACCTTTCCAATCCTGCTTCGACTCAGTCTTGCACTTTGATTGCTCATAACAATGCTTCAACTTTCTGATGGCTTCCTCCAATGATATAGGCTCATCAAAATCAATCTTATCTTTGAATGATACTGACAACCCACTGATGAATCTTTGAATCTTTGCTTTCTCCTCATTAAGATAAGGCACATATCTCAATAGCTCTAAGAATATGCTAGTGTACTCCTCATTAGTCATAGATCCCATCTTCATCTCATATAACTCATTTTCTCTGTCATCATAGTATCTTTCAGATAGATACTTCTCCCTAAAAAGTCTCTCAAACTCACTCCAAGTCAATTCCTCTTCTTGAATTCCTCTAACATTCTTTACATCTTCCCACCAAATGTTTAATTTTCCTTTAAGACTAAAAGTAGTTATCCTCGCTTTCATATTTTCTAAATAATCATGCAAACTGGAAAGATTATTAATCCCAAACAACTAAGATTCTTCATCTTGTGACTTATTCATTTTACCATCAAATTTAGGAGGCTTTGCTTTCTTGAACTCCTCTGGAAAGTACTGCTTCTCACTCCTCCTATACATATGGTGACAATGATGATGATGTTGTCTCTCTAAATAAAAAATAGAATAGAACCCACGGTCATTACCCCTCTAGTCAAGTGTATCCAAGAACCTACCATCTATGAATATGTCATCACTATCAAACTTGTATCCATATGCCTCGTCGGTCCTTTCCTCCAATCCATGACTGATCCTAAGCGATCCTTGTCTCTGCAAATCTGATAGACTTTGAATGATGACTGCATTAAGTTACACTTGCTTCGCTTATGCCCTGGCAATTCTTTCCTGTGACTGAATGATCCTACCATTATCCGTCTTACAACTTCTGATTTCTACTTTCAAACTTCTCAATGTGTCTGTTATGTCAGGGGAGTACTCATCACCATGTTGTTCATCTAATCTGTAGGGAGAATCACGTGAACTGTAGTATACACTTTTGCTTGTCATCTTCATCTTCTACTTCCTGCAAACATACCACGTCAGATAAACAAAATATAACCATGATCAAACATACCTCAGTGAAGTTCAGGGGAGGCTATCTCGTCTGCAAAATCAATCAAGATTGGCACAACATATGTATATATAATGAAATCAATGTATCAATCATCTCAACATCAACATCATCAACCTCTACATGATGACAGTACTACAACAATGACTATCATAATGCATGCATAACAAACACATATACAATAGTGATGCATGCATGACAAACTATTATGAAACCAGCTCAAGAAAAAGATAGAAAAGATAGATCAATGCCTTAGAATTCAGCCTCTTCGAGGGGGAAACCTCCTTTACATTACATAAATGAACAATTCTTGGACGATTCAAATGAGAAAACCTCCTTTCTATATATAGGAGTCTAAGGAGTCACAATATAACCAAACTGACCTAACAATAAGAATATAAAGCCACAAAAATAACAATAGAGGGATTTTATGGGGCACATTAATAACAATAGGGGCACAACAATATTAATAAGGGATACAACTACAATAGTAATGGGGTAATCACTAGTATTATACGGACCCAACATGCCCCTCTCCTTCAAAAAAGTGTTGTCCTCAACGCTTGAGTAGTTTTGGATGCTTCTGTATAAAATTCTCATCCTCCCATGTG
>APFE030931794.1:65039-115176 GCA_000404065.3 Pinus taeda | reverse complement strand
AAAAGGATGAAAATGAAAAATAAAGGAAAATGTCACTTTTACTTTAAGAATTTAACATTACCATGAGGGAGCATCTGCTATATTTATATTTTTTTAATATTTTTTTTGCCTTCATTCCTCACCCTAACCCAAGGTGGACCCATCCCCAACAAGCAAACTCACCAAAAAAAAAAAAAAAAATCGATTTTCTTAGGCCACACGACGCACTTTCCGGAAGTGCGTATGGAACCGTACGGTTCGCCCTCCAAAGTGTCGCGCTTCGTACGGCCGAAGCGTCGTACATAACGCGCTTTAGAGATTCGGAAGTGCCCTTTGGAGGGACGCTTTCGGAATTTCCAGGAAGTGTCCAAAACAGGCGGAACCGCGCTTCCGAGTTTTGGAGTCGCGCTTCGGGGGACGCTTCTTGTACGAATCCGTACGGGACGCGCTTCGGGCCTTCGATCCGGGGGGTGAGGGACGTTTCCTGCGACATTGAGCTAGACCTAGGGAAAAAGGGGAAAAAGGCAAAAAGTGGGTTAAAATGATCACCCTTTTTTAGGGACTAGTGCCTAATTCACTTGGGGATATGGATTCAAGGATGATGACAAGTAAGAACTTGGTTTCTTAATCAAGGAGGCCCAGAAAGTCAACTTCATCCAACGTTAAGAGAAAGAAAAGAAAAGTGACCTTCAAACATTTATACTTCAAAGAAAATGATGCAAGCTTATCAAGACAAATAATCTCTAGGACATTTCATTCATATAACATTGTCCAACACACTAAATCAACGAAAACATGCTTAATTCCACATTTCAATTATGCAACAATTAGCCCTAATTTTAGCAATGTGTAACAACAAGAATAACAACATCAAAATTTACTTACAATGTTATATAATATATCCAACCAGCATTTCGTTTGCAAGACAAAGCTCCAAGACAAGAAAAATAGCCCAAATCCCTATGTCAAAATTCATCCATCTCCCAAAAATATCCTCCAAGGAAAAAATGTGAAGTTCTCTATGATTAGAGAGATCCCAAGTCAAGTGATGATCCAAATGAATGTATCTAACATCAATATATAGCCTCCTAAGGAGTTTGAATTAGCCTATGGGCCTACATTAGCCCCTAATGATAAAATAATGTGCAAATAAAGCCCACCAAACTAGCTCAAGTGTAAAAATGAGCCTCACAAGGGGCCAAATAATAATATGTACATGTCGTGGGGCCCTCCAAAGGCCTAATAATGTCCTGAAGTGCCATACTAAGGAATAAATTTCCCAGTATATGATGGACAAGGGGGTGGCCCCTTGTTCTCCAAGTAGTAGACCTGTGGTGCTCCCAGTGGGTCTGAGGGCACATAAATGACCCCATAGGTCTCCATATGAATCGAAGATGCCTGTAGATCCTCTGCAAGGGTCCGAGTGCTGGAATGAATGCTGCCATGACATCGTACATGTCTTGGGACACCTGCCAAAAGTGTAGGGCTCCTATGGGAGCCTGTTGGGAATAATGTACCAAGCATATCACCATCATTCCAAAAGTGGATCACTAGTAGTCTCTGAGCATCGATGAAGATCTATGGAGTGCTATTTGTTGTTGTGGAGGCCAATGGCTCTCTATGCGCACTATATATGTGCCAATGTAGACCTCTGAGGGTTAGGATCCCATATAGGGAGACCAAACCCAAATGGAAACCATCTATAATCCTGCATAAGATCTAATGTGTCCCTTACGCTTCTAGTACAACCAATCATTAAAATAATCGAGTAAAAGAGTTTACAAATCATGGATAATAAAGTGGGCACTTCATAATGGCATGGTGGCATGTGCTAGTGTCTCCAAGCTTCAAAGGGGGTTAACCAAGTACCTTATTAGGTGGTTTCAGTCCTTACAGGGGATGGTATGTTCATGGTACATCCCTCTAATGAGGGTTCCGAGTGATAAATAAGTGGAATGGAGTAGGGAATGAGAGGGGCAATCCTGGGCCACATATTGGGGCATAGGGGTAGCTAGATAAGGGGAAGCCCACACCTGGGTATGTAATGTGTAGGAGGGAGTAACTGTGGTATATGAGGTGCCTCGGCCTTGATTTTCCCACCCTTCTACATATGCATTTTTCCTTTTATGAATTTTTTTTAATTAACTGCTCGAGGCTCAAAGGACAAGGGCATGACATGTAAGAGATAGCAGCGATTACCTCTTTTAGGTAGGGCAGTTCATTGCCCTCCAGGGATTGGGACAATCACGGGTTCCTGAATGATAAAGGAGGCTCATCTAGGGCCTACGGAACCAGGGTGATGACCATGAATTGGGGTAGAGCTCATTTATTGGCTTTTGCCCATGTGCTAATTATTCTGTTCCAGCCATCTTTTGCATTTTGTGGTACAATTTCTTGTTAAATGTGGCCAATTATGCTTTTTTCTTTTTCTTTTAGTTGCTTCAACCTCTGGGGCATCATTCCAGGCCTGACCCAAGGTGGGGGAAAGGGGATAGGGATGTTGGCCCTATGTGGACCCAAGTGGGGTCAAGGGGATAGGGATGTTGGCCCTATGTGGACCCAGGTGGGAGAAATGATGAATGGGGTATAGTGAGTGGGAAGGGAGTAATATATACGAATAAAGGAGCGGGACTACTCACCCAAATTCGAGGTTTCCCAAGTAGTACCACCCTAGAACCAAATGGTCAATAAAGGAGATCCCACGGAACTAAGATCCAAAGGTAACATCCAAAAAAGATAAAGGGGACAAGAGCACAAACTAAGCCCACCCTTTCCGCCAAATCCCCCCATCAATCCATACCTAGAAATATCCATGATAAGTAAACCCAATACTCAATTACCAAATGGCAAGACATACCTTTAGATTTTGGAGGCCCACCTTAAAACATACGATCAATACAGGTGCGTGAGGGACCACATGGTTGGCTCAGGTGGCAGAGAAATGGAACAACGAGCTAGTAGATGGCTGCAAGGGGCTGCTGGCTGTCGGCTGAGGTTCATCATGGAGAAAAATTTCTCTTGGGGATATCACCCACGAGGTGGTGGGTAACATCTGGCTCTAACTGGGATGTGATCTCTCAAAGAAGTGTACGACGAGGTCACGAGAACTCCAACAATCTCTTGGTCACCATAGACTTGTTATCTGCACATGTCAAAGATCAAAGCCACGGGGCAACATGCTTTTCATGGTGTCTTATGATCACCCATGCTTAATGTTAGCCCATAAACCAACGAGAAATAAAATATGCAATTTTTTTTTTAACCTAAATGCAATCTAATATGTCATGAGGAACATCATATGCGGTTAATGCAAAAATCAGCATGCAATGTATCCTACCCTAACATGTATATGATGAAGCTATTATTAAGTGTAATCATAAAGTCGGTGCAACCAACATATCATCAAGTCAATATAAATATGCCTATGATTACTCATGCAAAAAATCCCAAAGTGGATACAAACCCAAGCACATGGAGGATGTTGCAGGCGGGAGGTAGGAAAATAAGATGCCCACAAATGGATGATTATGTGAGAAGAGGTAAGAAAAGGATGTAATCTAGTCCATGAGATCTTCTCTTGCAACCAAAATATAGAGATCTCGACAACCAAGCTCATAAACTTTTGATGGATGGCAACCTCTGCCATATCACTTCCACCATTGTCCTTATGATTTACATCGTGGCTTATGGCCTTCATTGGGTTATGATTAGTGCGAAAGGGAGGCCAACAAGATGGAGAAACACAAGTAGGTTGCACATGATGATTACACTAGAGAGGGGAGACTATGGAGTGATCAAATCCCTGAGGGTGTGTCCAAGGAAAAAAAGTATAATTGATTAAGGGCTCTTCCTTAACACTATACTTGAGCAGGGGAAAGGGCTCATAGTTACTTGACATCATATGATGAGGGGTGAGGGAATCACTTGACGAAGACTCAAGATGATGACCAATAAGAAAAAGGGAGAAAGAAATATTGCATTCAACAGGTTGCGCTTTCCCAAAATCATAATCTAAAGGCTCAAGTGATTTGAACATAGAATCATACTCAAGAGAAGTGTGAGCCTTATCAATTTCCTTAGTATCAAAGATCGGGTCTCTCCTAAAAGGAAAATTGATCACTTCCAATTGCCCCTCTTTATACAAAGGAAAATGAAGATTCCCCTTCCCAAGGGTATCAATGGGCATGTCATCATAAATAGTGCTCAAGGGGAAGGGAAGACCAATCTCATCCTCATCCTCCTTATCGGTGTCGTAAATAGGAGCACAATCAAATTGAGGACCAACAATTTCCCATTTCTTCTTTTCAATGCGAAAATAATCTTCAATGTCATCTTTCAAGGGGATAATAGGATCATCTCTCTCAAGGTTTTCAAAAGAGGATTCTGTGAAAATTCCTAGATCTAACAATCTCAGGAATCCTACTGCAACCAACTGAATTTACTTCACCTAGATTGTAAATTACATTATAAGCTTATTTCATATTTCTTTTTGAAACATTGAAGTAAATTACTGAAGCAGCCTACACCAATTAAATATGATTCTGAAACATAGAAACTGAGCAAGGAAAATAGAAACAAATAGGACACTGTTATTTTTGGACAATATGTCCCCAGAAAAACCCAATGTGGGAAAACCGGTGCAACAACTCTGAGGGTTTTATTATTACGCAGGAGAAATTTTGAGTACAATTCTAGGATGCTCAACTAGCAATCCGATACAGAGAGAATACTAAACAAAAGATTGGTGCAATGATCGCACCTGGTCACTGGAGAATCAGTGACTGATCCTGCTGCTCTGGAGGCTCTACGTCACCCTTTGTGTGGCCTCTACACAGAACTGCGTCACTCTGGGCAGTTTCTACGTCACCCATCCTGGGTATTACGCTGCCTCTCCTCTGGATCCATAGTCTTGTACTCAAATTTACTACCGCATAATATTAAAACCCTCAGCTGTTACACCGGTTTCCCGAGTTGGGTTTTTCCGAGGACTTAGTCCAAAAAGAATTGTGTATTTGTGTGTGTGTGCATCTATTCTTCCAGCTTTTTTTTATTTCTTCCACAGTATTTATTTTTTGAAGGTTGCAGTGTATTTAATTCGATATTTTTCGTAGCACACAACAAGTAAATTGTTTAATTGAATTAACAATTAGAAGAATTAACACTAGTTGTTGCAATAGGATTTGGGGTTAGTCGAATTTTCACTTAGTATCGGAGCACAGGTTGAAGCCGAAGAGCTCAGTTGTAGGCTGGAAGAAGGAGCTTTGAAGCACTACGTAAGCAGCTATTCGAAACCCGAGTGGTTGTGCAGTCCCTTTGGCCAGGAGGGTCAATTTTTGAGGAAAAGTTTATTTCTTTGAGAGAGTCAGTAGAGAATAATTTTTCCAGATCAAAGATTACCAGAAGCAGAGGGAGAAGCAATATTTTCCTTGCAAAGCAGATCTTCAGCTAGGATGCAGTTATTTTGCAGCAATTTGCCAATGTTGAATAGCATCAGGAGGAAGGAAGAGCACATACTAAGGGAATTCTTTCCTCAGGGAACTTCTAGTCCAAAAGTTTGATTTTTCACTGCAAAGCAGCGGTAGTTGTGAGCAGATTCGCCCACTCCAACAGGGAGTGCGTAGAGCCAGTCAGCAGCTGCATAGAGGAGAAGAGGAGGAGTTCGACTTTTTGCAGAAAGGGCATCAGCAAGGCTGAAAGATCATGATCGGTTGGACGGAGCCTCCAATGACATGATCTGAAAGGCAAGAATTTCCTGTCTTCTAGATGAATATGATCTCAAAGCCTACATCAATAACGTGGTAGCTATACCGATGGATGCAGATCAGATGAAGACCTACAAGAAGGATATGGCGAAAGCAAAGAGGCTGATTCTCGAAGGGGTTCGAGATCATGTGGTGTCTCACATAGCTAGCAAAAATAATGCCAGGGAAATGTGGGAAGCTCTTGCTACACTATACCAGGGATCTTCCGAGCAGTGGAAGATATATCTTGAGGAGAAGCTGAGATGTACAAGGATGCAGAAAGGGGAGTGCATAAACCCCTTTCTCACTAGGATTCGGGATGTCCGAGACCAGCCGTCTGCAGTAGGGTCAGTGCCCCAGCCTACAGAATTGGTACGGTTAGCTATAAACAGCGTTTCTGAAGACTGGCAAGTCTTCGTCCAGAGTATTTTGGGCAGAGTCAAGTTGCCAGAGTGGGATCAAATGTGGACTGATCTGCAGCAAGAGGAGATGAGGCGAGATTTGGTGAAGAGCACCATTAGTGGCAGCAGTGGGACGAAGCAAGTGAAAGAAGCGGAGAATGTGGCTCTCACATCAAAGGGGCAACAGGAGCAACACAGGAGGAAGAAGGACCTTTCCAAGGTCAAATGCTTCAGAGGTGGTGAGCTTGGCAACTACAACCCTCAATGTCCCCTCAGAAAGAAGGACAAAGAGGAGAACCAGGATTAGTAGGCTACATCCACGGAGATTTACAGGTTGTCCTCCAGATTGGAGGAAGAGTTTGCCATGATCACCGATATACCTCTAGGAGTGAGGTGGGGTGATTTAATTTTGTAGCCCCAGAGAGCTAGAGGATGGGCAGGATTCTTGAAGAGGTCCACCTCTTGAATCAGAACCTTGCTACGGGAGCCCACAGTATTTCAGTCGTAGGATGGATCAGTGGCAGATGGTGCAATCATATGCCAAAGTGACAAATGCAGTGGCTAGTAGCGGTCAGATACTGGGTAGTGCAGTGCAAGTGGCACAGAGTAGAGTCAGCAGTAGCGCAGAGGCTTCAGTGATAGTGCAGAGACTAGCAGCAGTCAGAGATTCGGGTGACATATGCATCATATTGATCATAGTTGATTCAGTATTTTGGATGTTTTTTAGTTGTAGTTGTTGCAGTTGCAGTAGCAACAGATGGAGAGGGAGTTGTAGTGTTGGCAGCAATTCAACTGGGTTAGCAACAACACAAATGCAGTGTATATCAGAGTCGTGTAGTAGCAGTTGGGCAGCAGCAGCCAGGCATCAACAACATGACAAGAGGTGGTGCAGAGACAAGGTGTTGCTTCCATGGGTTGCAGCGCTAGAACACATTCCTCGCTAAGAGGGAGCATTAGTTTTTGTAGCATCGGATATGTTCTAGCCACGAAATTTGGTGGAGAGGCTAGAATACGTGTATTCTCCAAAACCCAGATATCGTTTTCGAAAATTCCACCTAGAGACGACTTAATTAAAATAATTAATTAGTTTTTAAGATTTCCTAAGTCTAAACTTAGGAAATACGATTAATTAAAGGATATTAATTAAGTCATGGTGAGATTCTTCTAGAAAAAGACTTGGACTGAGTTCTAGTTAATCTTAGCCATCAATTAAGTTTTAATCGTGGTCGTTGATGTCTCAACGAGAGATTATAAGAAAAAACTCAATGGGGCTTGGAAAAAACACACCAGCAGTTCGATTTCACTGGCAGATCGATTTCCTGAGCAGCAGCGCTGAGTTGTCGGAGAGAGAGCTAGTGAGCTCAAAGCAGTGAGGGAAGGGCATGGATAGTAAAGTCGGAGGAAGTTTTCTAGTTCCGGTGAGTGCACTGCAGAGAGGCAGTAAGTGCCACAAAGAGGCAGCGCAGTGCTTCAGAGGGGTATTTTGTTGGGGAGAAGCAATGATTTAAGAGTATCCATCTTCCAAACAACAGCAAATCAAATAGCGAAAGGGAAAGCAGTTCCGAGTTGTGAGGATGCAGTACTGCGTAGACTGACGCAGTGACTGCGTAGAGGCAGCAAAGAGCAGCTCAACTTGAGCCAAGGTCAATGTCTGATCTCCTGTGGGAGTGAGATTTTTCTCACTAGATTTATTGTCAGTGATTTCTCTGTATGGATTGCTAGATTTGAGCATCCATAGTCTTGTACTCAGATTTACTTCTGCATAATATTAAAACCCTCAGCTGCTGCACCGGTTTTCCCAAGTTTGGTTTTTCCGGGGACTTAGTCCGAAAATAACTGTGTATTTGTGTGTGTGTGCATCTATTCTTCCATCTTTTTTTATTTCTTCTGTAGTATTTATTTTGTGAACGTTGCAGTGTATTTAATTCGATATTTGTCGTAGCACACAGCAAGTAAATTGTTTAATCGAATTAACAATTAGAAGAATTAACATCAATTGCTGCAATAGGATTTGGGGTTAGCCGAATTTTGACAAATTTTCTGAATGTGGTCACCCTAGCATGCATATTATAGCAGGAATTTATAGATGAATGACAAAGTACTAGAAGCAAGGTTAAACAATATTAGCGATCGTTCGAAACTTGAAAGTCCACTAGTAAATTTATGATGACATTGTTCAAGTCCTAATTGATCATTTAGTAAAGTTAATTTTATGATGACAATTTGCAAGTCCTAATTGATCATTAAGGAGGAAAATAAACTATAAAATAACATTCCAAAGTTCCTAAGAATAACTTTTGAGAATCTAAAGAACTTGAGGTCAAATAGTTTGTGCAACCATAAACAACTCATGTAATAAAATTTAGCTTGTCAAAAACGTCACAAATAAAAATGAAATAACTTCAAAGCCCTTAACTTGGAGACTAGAAATAAAATATAAAACCCTTGTCCCCATTCTCGTAATAGAAAATATCAAACTATTTGTAAGCTTCAAAGTAAATTTGTTGTGAACTGAACCTCAGCATAACCAATTACAAGTTGAACCTGCTGAAAGTCTGGGGCAATGAAACCCAACCTAAAATAATGCAAAACAGTTTGTACTTTGGTTTAGATAATATCTTTTTCAATGTTTCCAGGTTTAAACCTTCAAAATTACTACTAGACTAATTTATGCATAAGTACCAAAGTGCCAGTTTTAAAGAAAATTTTGGATACTCTATGGCTGGACACAATTATCTATCTATCTATATAATGCTAAAAATATTATACTAATTCTGCGTCATATCCATGGAATGTTCAGTTAACTATCAAAATCCTACATAATCTGCAAAAATGGATTTCCCAGCACGTACATGGTTTACTGATCGCCATTTCACAAATATTACTAAAGTCTAGGTTATCTGATATTATTATGTGCTTCCTAGCTACTTCAAATCCATTGTCCTTTTATTGGAATATCCATGCCTTGGTATCTTCGTTACTCCAACACAGACAAATAACTAAAGATGATGAAGTACTCACTAAACCACATCAGTATGCATACTTGGGTTATATATGTGGTTACGTATAAATAACAAATAGGAAGGAATAATATCCATATGATCATTTCAATTTTCAAAGTCAACGAGATAATGCTCCAGTATGCAAAATAGTATATGTTGCGGTTGACACAATTCATTCATAATGTTGTCAAACCAGGATTGAGATTATTCACCATTGATCTGTTGTTGAGTGTTATCTTGTACTTATATCACCTCAATTTTTTAAAGGAAACTATCTTGTCGTGTTTGTACTTGCTTGTCAGGTTCTTCTTTGGCCATCAATTGTGGAGGTCCACAGCTGATTGATTCTTCAACACAAGTCCTTTTTGTGGGGGACAATGATTATGAAACACTAGATGCTGCATCATTCTACATGAATTTCGAAGAGACTTGGGGAGTTAGTACAACAGGAACTTTTTTGAGTCCATCAGATTCAAGTAACGCAAATACTAACCCATATTATATGATTGAAGATGGATCCGTACTACGATCAACTCAAGAACCAACAATATATACGACAGCACATCTGTCTCCCTCATCTCTGAGATACTATGGCCTTGGTCTTGAGAATGGACCATACAGGGTAGAGCTACATTTTAAGGAAATCCAGATTCCAAATACACGGTCATGGCGAAGTCTTGGATTGCGCATTTTTGATGCCTATCTACAGGTATTACTCTATAATGACATAACTATAGGAACCAACTTGAGGGGCACAGAAAATCCTTGTTCTATATCATATCTTATTTGCTAGGAAACATGATATCATGATGCATTTGCAAGGACTGTAAATTCACATCACAGGTTTCAGAAATGTTGATATTAGCAAATCTTTTAGTCCAGGTCATTTATGGCACCTTGGCTGGTAAAATCCCTTTAAAATTAAAACATCATTTGGTCCAGGACATTGGTGTATGATGTTTGTATGTAGCTAGAAGGAATTGAGATCGAACATCCCAAGATTATGATCATTTCAGAATGAAGCATGTATACAATTCTTTGAGCAGGGAAAGACAAGGCACACCACAAGGATAACATCACTTAGGAGTCAAAGTACATGGTCTTTACCAACAATTTAGCAAATAATGCATATCCAAGATTTAGATTCCAGATGGAGCTCAGGACAAAAAGGATGCTATGGCTGAAATCATAATGAATTTAGCGGTGTACCATTTTTCCAGTTTTTCTTATTTATATGAAAGCCAAGTAGGAGTTAAGCTGCCCGTTTTTATCCCAAATTAGAAGAACCTTGACAGACTTTAGAACATGTACCTGCTTTAATGTGTCATTCTCTTTTTCATGCTCCAACATATTTTCACTTGTGCGCTGTGCTTAATGTAGGGAGTTCAAGTGTTAAAGGATTTTAATATCAAGGAAGTGGCTGGATCATCAAATGGGCCAGTTGTTCAAAATTATACGGTAAATGTTACCGAGAACTTTCTTGAGGTACATCTTTTTTCGGCTGGCAAGGGAACCTGTTGCATACCATCAGACCACACACATGGACCTTTAATCTCGGCAATTATGGTCACTCCTCGTAAGCAAAATTCTATACTATTACCCATTTATATACTTTTGGACTTCATTACATCTGCTATATAGATTATTAAATTCTTTTATTTGTCAGATTGAATCATTTCAGTGTTGATTTTAACAGCCTAAAACATTCACACATACAAATAGACATGAAAAATAAGAAGCAAGAAACACAGAGAGCAATAAACGTCCGAAGGGGAAATTCATTAAATTGTTCCATCCCCATATGTTACATGTAGTGTACATCATCTCGCCTCTTATATAGCTATAGGCAATCATAAGAGTTCAGTTAAACTCAGTTATTCCATTTTAAGTAGGAGTTACTCCAACATTTAGAAACTGTTTCTCATATTCATTGATAATGGTCGACTTGGAATCACTTTTTCTCACCTTCTGAATTGTCATTGCAGGATTTAAGCCAACTATTGTAAACAAAAGTTCCAACAAAAACAGTAGAACCAAAATTGTTGATATTTTTCTTGGAGTAGTACCAATTGGTTTAGGCATTGTTCTATGCTCATCCTTCGTGATTTTAAAAAGAAGAAAAAGAAGGAAGCAAGAATCATTGACAGCTGGTTACAGTGAAGGTGATCATATATGTTTCTAAAAGTGGGACTTGTCTCCATGCATTTTTATGGATATGAATATCACTCAAGACATTGATGAATGTATTGCCATGACATAGGTCTTGACTCTTACCATTGTATTTAATTTGTATTACCAGATTTAAGGAATATGGCTCTAAGACCATATACTTTCAGTTTAACAGAAATGAGAATTGCTACAAAAGATTTTGATGATGAAAATAAAATAGGAGAGGGCGGGTTCGGTACAGTTTATAAGGTACATTTAAATGGATCCTTCAGTTATAATTCCAGTTATATTGTATCAACTTCATTCTTGATAGTAGGCATCCATAAAATATCCAAATTTCAAATGCTTACTTTGCAATCTATTATTCTCTATTTTAGGGTGTGTTGTCAGATGGAAAACCCATGGCAGTAAAGAAGCTGTCGTCCAGGTCCAATCAAGGAAAACAAGAATTTCTTAACGAGGTGGCTACAATATCTGCTGTACAGCACCGAAGCCTTGTGAGATTGTACGGTTGTTGTGTCGAGAAAGAAGAGCGCCTCTTGGTCTACGAATATTTGGAAAACAACAGTCTGGGTCGAGCTTTATTTGGTACAGCGTTACAGTTTCATTGCTGAATGCTAGCTCAAAGAATGGTTTGTCTTTCTTATATTGAATATAAATTAAATGTCAATAAATTTTACTTATGATTTTTTCTTTTTCATTTTTGGTTTCAAACCTCAGGTCCTGTTGAGTGTAGGCTCCAGCTTGATTGGCCTATCCGGTTTAACATTTGCCTTGAAGTTGCACGCGGACTGGCATATCTTCATGAAGAGTCTAGAATTAGAATTGTGCATCGAGACATCAAACCTAATAACATCCTTCTAGATGAACATCTAAATCCAAAAATCGCTGATTTTGGGTTGGCCAGACTATATGATGCTGAAAAATCTCACATTAGCACCAGAGTGGCAGGAACAATGTATGATAATATCCTTTCTATTCATTTATAGATATTTTTTTCTGATGTCTGTTTCACTGATTTGTATATGTTTCAATGTATAAAAAAATTTCATGATCTAAATACAAAATGTTGAATCAGCATCGGTCATTGTTAATGCGGGACTTGAAATAACATGAGAAAGGATATTATGTGGCTAACATTGCTCAATTTACTCCACATGTTTTACAAGAAGATTTATAAATTTCCAGTCAATTTGGAGTTATCTAATGAAAATGGATGACATTTGACTTAAATGAACACCAATATCGGTCTCATGGATCCATAACAAGAAATCAATTTTGTAATTTTCAGTGGGTACCTAGCTCCAGAGTATGCTTTGCGTGGTCGCCTTTCGGAGAAAGTGGACATTTTCAGCTTTGGAGTAGTTGCTCTTGAAGTTGTTAGCAACAGAAGTCATGAAGACAGGAGCTTGCCAGATGACATGGTCTATCTTCTGGATTGGGTACCAAATTCTTGTGAAATCTCAAACATAAAGGATTTGCTTGGACTTATTTTATGAAAGAAATCTGTGAAAATATTTGAACATGAACCAAAGACACTGCAGATTTCGGCAAGAATCCTCTCTGCAATATTTCCCTCAAAAGCTATGTCTAATATCTGTCATTGTCATTGAACTGCAGACTTGGCATCTGTACGAGGAAAACAGACTACTAGATTTGGTGGACACCGAAATGATTTCGAGCTGCTCTGAAGAAGAAGCTTTGAGGGTTATTCAAGTGGCTCTTTTGTGTACACAAGCATCTCCCTCACAACGGCCTTCCATGTCTCAATTGGTTTCCATGCTATCAGGTGTTATAGAAATTCATCCTCCACCGTCTCGGCCTGGATATATCACTGATTGGCAGTTGTCTGAAGAGAATGCCAGGAATCCATCAACCAAGAACAATGGCGAGTCATGGAGCTGGGACATGAGCTTGACCTTGGAGAGGTCACAATAGCAAAAGAACATGATGTGAGAGCAGAGAAATCCTCCTGCTTCTTATGGTTCACTTTATAGTTACGGGTATATAAGGAACAACAGACTAGTATGAGTTGAACATTGCGAGGTGGGAGCTATATTGCTCCGCCAAATCTGTCTAACGAAGTTTAATATAACTTCCATACCATGCTTTGAAAGTACACTATCTTAGGAAATTCAATAGAAATTGGTTTGCAATGTATCATCAACTGGTGGAAGACTTTGAGGTTAATACATTTCCGGCCAGGACCAAAATACAATAATGTTATTTTATTTTAAAAACAATAATAAATATTTATGTTGTACATTAGTTACTATTAGATAACTCTGAAAATTATAATTATTTTCAAAATTATGTTGTATTTGGTGTCATGTATTTATATGTATAGTTATTCATGAGGTGTAGCTTAGGGTTTAGTCCCCAAGTCACAAGTTCAAATCTCATGGGGAGGGGTTGAGGATGGAAGTTACTTTGGGGAATTAAACCTCCCAAGGGACATGTGACCTAGCCTTGTACAATCTTGGTGATAAGCATCCCATTGTGGATAAATCAGTATTCTTCCATCCAATAAAAGTGCTAGCCCCACCCTAGGTTCAACATAGTCACAAATATATATATATATATAATTTAAACAGGTCTCTTAGTTAAAAATGTATTTCTTCTTAAGCCAGCGACATGGAATATCTTTTAACATTGATTAGATCTCTAGACTGTGATATGTTGGAATTTCTAATTCTATCCCGTTAGAAATTCTTCCTGGACTATCTAGTTTATTTTACCTACTTGTTTAATTACTTGACAAGTTATTTAACCATATAAATACTGAAAATAAACACAAGTACAGTCTCAACATCTACAAATCATCAATTGAAAGAAAACAAGCACACAAGTGACACCGTTATTTTTGGACAAATGTCCCCGGAAAAACCCAATGCGGGAAAACCGGTGTAGCTATTCAAACGGTTATATTATTATGTAGTCTATCTGAGTACAACTGGGTACCTAATCGGCTCACCCGACAGAGAAAAATACATGGCAGCAATACCTCTATATTCGGAAACAGATATTCAAAAAACCTGTACCACGAAACCATCGCTGCCACAACTGAAGCTCTGCATCAGCGTCTTGCTGACCTGCATCAACCCCAAGACCCTCTACATCAGCCCTCTGAGGCACTGTGTAGCCTCTAGGACCCTCTACGTCACTCCAGCAGCCTCTGCGTGGATGACGTAGTCCCTTTGGCCTCTACGCTGTCTCTGCTAGGCTCTACGTAGCCTGGACTGGCTACTGCTCTCGCTCTCTCTGCTTCTACGCTGGTCTCTCAGTATTGTCTCTGCCTCTTTGCCTCGTACTCACTGCCCCTCGCTGCTGATCATTGATTCAACTTTGCTTAGCAACCTCGCTCTAGCAAAATGAATGACTGATCGCTCTGGTGAATTCTCCAACTGACCCTTAAACCTCCTCTTATACTTTTCTCGTTGGTCCATCAATGACCGAGATTAAATATCTAATCAATGACTAAGATTAGATTTGGCTTGATCCATGACTTTTGGAACCTTCTAACCTAGTTTTATATTAATACCCATTAATATTTTATTTTTCCTAAGTTTAGACTTAGGAACTCCATTAAAAATATTAATTATTTTAATATCTCCCAAACCGGGTACAATCTATCCAAACCATTTCTGGGTCATGGAGATCTGATGTGATTTAGCCTCTCCACCAATTTTCATGGCTAGAGCACATTTGATGCTACTCCAAATCAACACTCCCTCTTAGCGAGGACTGTGCTCTAGTAATACTCCTCACTGAGCATTACTTTGATTATCCGGCACCGGTCCCTGTGCTGATGCTAGGCCTCCTCGCCCAACATCCTCTGCACTGCTGCATAGTGTATTGTTTCCCATGGCCCTACCACTGCCACTGCTGCATCCGTACGAAATCTCCCTCTGCATCCGTGCTACTGCTGGTCCATCCTCCCAACACTGCATTTGCATTGCATCCCCTCTCATCATGTTGCATACTGCTACTGCACTGCAACTCAGTCACTGAGAAGTAAGTAACTAATCCACCCGACTTCTGACATCCCTATCAGGCTAGAAACACTCCCGCTGTTGAAGCTGCCTCTATCGCTAACAAGTTCTCCCTCTACTGGCCTCTACGCTGCATCAATAACTCCATGCATCTTGCACCGTTGCACACCTCTCTGTGTCATCCTGCACTGGTGTAACACTCCCATGCCTCTCACACTGTTGCAGCTTGCTAGCCTCGCACTGCCCGGGGACTCCTGCACTGTAGCACTCTCTACCGCTTCATCTACATCCCTCTCTACCTACACCCGTCAGTCCTGCTACTCCTCATCGGAGCTCCCGTAGCAAGGTATAATCCAAGAGGTTGGGTACCTCAAGGATCCTGCCCCTCATCGCTTGTAGTCCTCCTGACTACAGCTCGATGTCTCCCCACTTCTTCTCAAGTGGCACATAAGCACTCATGGCACAATCATCATCCTCCTCGACTTCTTTCTCCGCCCTTACTAGTGTTGCTTTCGAGTCAGAAGCCTCTCCCTTACTCTTCTTCCTTGGACACTGGTTCGCATAGTGACCTAGTTCCCCACAATGGAAGCACTTGACCTTGGAGAGGTCCTTATTCTTCCTCTTCTCCTGCTTTCCTGCAGATGCTAGAGTTGCATCCTATTCCTCTTCCTTCTTGATCCTGACCCCTTTGCCGCTACTCCTCGCCTTGGTCAGTCGTTTGATCTCTTCTTGACGAAGAGCCGCCCACAGGTCTTCCCAATTCGGAAGACTCGTCCTTCCCATTATGCTCTGGACAAATGTCTCCCACTCCTTAGAGATTGTGTTAAGTGCGGTCCTTACCATCAACTCCTGATCCGGCGTGGCCCCTATGGAAGTTAGCTAGTCATGGATCTCCTTCAATCGACCGAGGAAGACATCTATCTGCTCTCCCTTCTGCATCTAGCATGACCTTAGCTGATTTTTCAGGAGCATCTTCCTTTGCACGAAAGTATGCTGGTAAAATGTCTTCAAAGTGTACCACATCTCCTTTGTCATTTCCTTCTCGGCAATATGTGGGACCACATGATCCTTGACCCCATCAAGGATGATACACTTTGCCTTAACCATTGCCTCCTCGTACCTTTCATTAGCTACCGAGTCAACTGGGATAGCCATCACTCTCAAGGCGAAGCCCTTGATACGATGTTTGTCTAGAATGGACAAGATCCTAGCCTCCCAGACCACAAAGTTGGACGCTCAGTCAAGCCTTTCTTGATCTCTCAACCCATTCACGGCCATCTCACTGCTCTTCTGTCGACTCCTTCTAGTCTCTTTACTTCCTGCCTGGAAGTTCTCGGTTCGACTCCAGCTGAGTCTCTCTACTTCCCATTTGGAAGTTCTCGGTTCGACTTCTTTGAGTCTCTCTACTTCCCTTCTGGAAGTTCTCTTCTAGACTCCCTCTGTGTCCCGATTTCCCTCGTGGAAATCTTTCTGCCAACTGTCAGGTTGCTCCTCTCCGATCGTTTGTGCAACTGCAACACTGATCCAGATTTGTTGGCTAGAAATCTGTCTCGGCAGCAACACCCTCTACCTTGGTCTTGCCCTGTTAGGTACTATTCTAACCACAATACCCCACCAGCTTCGCTCCTACAAATTTCCCACAGCTTCCTTCACCCCAGCAACTGAAGGATTGAGCCTCTTGGCTCTGCGCAATCCCGACACCAGCAAAACAGCTCCATCAGCCAACTGCGTCAGCCCTCCTGGCCTCTGCGTGAGCCTCTCTCCGCCCTCCTCAGCGTCTGCGCTAACCTCTCTCTGGCCAGACTGATGACGCAGTCCCTCTGCATCAACCCTTCCTTTGTCGCTTCTGCAAGGATCCGCTTTGTCATTTGGGACAATTGATTCTGCTGCAAATGCTCTGCTCAGCTGATGCCTTCAGTTCTCCTGCAATCTGCAACCATGCTCTGATACCATGTTGGAATTTCTAATTCTAACCTATTAGAAATTCTTCCTGCACTATCTGGTTTATTTTACCTATTGTTTAATTATTTGACAAGTTAATTTAACCGTATAAATACTGAAAATAAACACAAGTACAGTCTCAACATCTACAGATCATCAACTGAAAGAAAACAAGCACACAAGTGACACCGTTATTTTTTTACAAATGTCCCCAGAAAATCCCAATGCGGGAAAACCGATGCAGTTATTCAAAGGGTTATATTATTATGCAGTCTATCTGAGTACAACTGGGTGCCTAATCGGCTCACACGACAAAGAAAAATACATTCGGAAACAGGTATTTAGAAAACCTGTCCCACGAAACCCTCTCCTACACAATTAAAGCTCAGCGCTGGCCCTTTTGGCCTCTGCATTAGCCTCCTGCTGACTTTCGTCAGCCCCAGGACCCTTTGCGTTAGCCCCGGGACCCTCTACATCAGCCCTCTGAGGCACTACGTAGCCTCTGGGACCCTCTGTCACTCCAGCAGCCTCTGCATGGATGACACAGTCCCTCTAGCCTCTGCGTTGTATCTGTTGGGCTCTGCATAACCTAGACTAGCTACTGCTCTCGCTCTCTCTGCTTCTGCACTGGTCTCTCAGTATTGTCTCTTCTTCTCCGCCTCATTCTCACTGCCCCTCGCTGATCACTGATTCAACTTTTCTTCGCAACTGCGCTCTAGCAAAATGAATCACTAATCACTCTGGTGTATTCTCCAACTGACCCTCAAGCCTCCTCTTATACTTTTCTTGTTGGTTCATCAATGACCGAGATTATAACTCTAATCAACGGCTAAGATTAGATTTGGCTTGATCCATGACTTTTGGAACCTTCTAACCCTGTTTTATATTAATACCCATTAATATTTTATTTTTCTTAAATTTAGACTTAGGAACTCCATTAAAAATATTAATTATTTTAATATCTCCCAAACTGGGTACAATCTATCCAAACCATTTCTGGGTCTTGGAGATCTCATGTGTTTTAGCCTCTCCACCAATTTTCATGGCTAGAGCACATCCAATGCTACCCCAAATCAACATGATATTGTTTCTTATTTCACGTTGATGTAAAGGTTCCATACTGTGGCCAAGTGCCAAGCACTTTGATCCTGGTGAATATTACTGAGCAACATTCCAGGCCCCCATCAATAACTGAGTCATTCTAGTTGACATCAAGCTCCACAGCACATCGGAGATCCAAAAGAAGATACACATGCAATAAGGGAGGTAGACTTCATTGTATTGCTAAGACAAATATTTTCTTGAGCGACATAGACATAGATGTTTCTCGTATTGTTGAAGAAATTCCTCATATCACTAGCAATATTCCTTCCCATGTGTATCACTTCAAAAGTAATTTGTCCAGCGATAAAGCGAGGTATATCATACAATAAATCACTTATTAGACAATACAAAGAGGTGTATCGCTCAGATTGCCACTTATTCAGTGATACAATGATGTGTATCACTTAGGACATATCATTTCGTTGGGACAGAGATAGGTATCACTCAAAATACAACTTTCTGAGTGATACAAAGTTGAACTTGATATTTAAAAACATGAGTCGCTCAGACTCATTGCCAAGATTAGTCAAAGACAAAGTGTGATGCAAAATGAACTTGAATAGGCATGAGAGACTTTCACTTGGTTGTTTCTTTAAACCCTCTAGCATTCCAATGAGTGTGCCCTCTTCCCAAAACCACCAATTATAAGATTACCATGCCCAATATGATTTCCACATTAAAATTCAGGACTGCATTCATTAGTTAGATAGGTGAGGATCTTTGAATACTTGGGAGTGTAATCAATTTTCATTTGCTTGAGGAATTTACCCCTGGGCGAGGGAAGGATCTAAATTTATTTCATTCCCTATTTGAATCTCTGTGAAGTCAATTAAAGGGATAAACAAATGAAATAATATATTTCTGAACTTGGTGCTCAAGCTTTAGATAAACACGACTTGTAGCAAGACTCATTTCTGAGGTCTGAAAATAATACAAGCCCTGTGACATGTGTGTTGCCATGATTTCCCATTTGAAGATCATGCAACAAGCCATCCTCAATATCATAACAATATTTTGATTCCCTGAAATTTGGATGCAAAAGTATGAAAGGTAGGTAGCCTCATTACTGATAGAAAGTTGCCATTGCCCCAATTTCACTGAGAATCAAGACCAAGCTAGGTTCTAGACATTGTCTACATAAAGTCTAAAGGTCTTTAGAGTCCACTTTCTACATACTATTTTGGCCAAGAAAAAGAATTTTAAATGTACAAGCCTTAAACCTTGTGATTGTAAATGTGAGAATTTCTGAATCTAACACATCAGAAACCCCTACTACAATTTCTGGTTTACTATCTCCTACTTGTTCTTTACATTAACAAGTTATTTAATTGCATAAACATTGAAGTAAACACAAATGCAACTTCACAGAGATACAGATCATGCACTGAAGTAAACAGAAACAATAACACAAGGGACACCGTTATTTTTGGACAATCGTCCCCGGAAAAACCCAATGCAGGAAACCCGGTGCAGCATATATGAGGGTTTTTATTATTAAGCAGATTTCTTAATACAACTAAGGTGCCAGAAATGGATCACCCAACAGAGATTGTCCTCGGCAATAGTACCTCTATCCGGAGACAAATATTCCTGCAAATCAATAACCGGATGATCAATCCCACAGTGACTCTAGTTGTTCCTTGTGTTGGATAGCGAACGCTGCTCCATGCATTGCCCTGGAACTACGTCACTCTTCAAGAACTGCGTCACCCTCTCCCGACTGATCTGCCCTCAGTCTGCCCCACAGAATCTCCCCAGCACTGCCTTTGAATCCCTCTGCGTCAGCGTCTATGGCCCATTGCGTCCTCTGCGCTAACTCCTTCAGCCTATGTGTCAGCCCTCCTTGGGTCTGCGCTCTCTCTCCCAACACTTCACTGCCTCTCTACTATGTATTCTTCAGCCTTGGATGAAAATCCCTTGTTGAACTGCCCCTCGTTGCAATTAATCACTAACTCGATTTCCTCAGCAAACCTCGCCCCAGAAAATCGAATTCTTGATCTCTCTTAGTGTGTCTCCAACTGACCCTCAAGCGTCCTCTTATACTTTTCTTGTTGACGGTTCAATGGTCGAGATTAAGTCCCTAATCAACGGCTAAGATTAGATCTGGCTTGACCCTCGTCACTTAGAACTTTCTCACCCATTTTATATTAATACACATTAATATTTTTATTTTCTTAAGTTTAGACTTAGGAACCCATTAAAAATATGAATTATTTTAATATCTCTTCATTCAGGTGGAATTTCTCCAAACGATTTCCAGGTCTTGGAGATCTCATGTGCCTTAGCTCTCCACCAATTTTCATGGCTAGAGCACATCTAATGCTACCAAAAGTCAACACTCCCTTTTAGCGAGGAATGTGCTCTAGCAATGCTTCACCATAGAAGCATCACACTGATCCTCCGCATCGGTCCTTTGTGCTGATGCTGGGCCTGCTGTGCCACATCCACTGCACTATTTCTTCTTGTACTGCTGCCCATGACACTGCCACTGCCACTGCCACAACTACATTTGTACTGCAGCTCCCTCTCAACATGTTGCATCATGCTGCCCATAGCACTACCACTGCTAACTGCTGCACTGCAACTCAGTTACCGAGAAGTAAATAACTGACTTCACCCAAACACTGACATCCCGGTCATTCTGGAAGCCTCATGATGTTGAAGCTACCGCTGCTGCTATCCTGTGCTCTCTCTGCTGCCACTATGCTGCTGCAAACACCTCTGTGCCTCTCACATTGCTGCAACCTCCACTGCGCTGCTACAAACTTCTGCACTCTAGTACTGCCATGCCGCTCCATTACACCTTGCTCCACCCGACACCTGCCATCATGCTACTGTCGTTAAGGGCTCTCGTAGCCGAATGTGATCCAAGATTTTGGGCACCTCAAGGATCCTACCCTTCTTTTGTAGTCCTCTCGACTACAGCTCAATGTCTCCCCACCTCTTCTCTAGAGGCGCATGAGCACTCATGGCACAATCGTCATCAGTCTCGACATCCTTCTCTGCCTTTGCTGGAGTAGCCTTTGAGTCGGAAGCTTCTCCCTTGCCGTTCTTCCTGGGGCACTGAGAGGCATAATGTCCTAGCTCCCCATAGTTGAAGCACTTGACCTTGGAGATATCTTTCTTCTTCCTCTTTTGAACCCCCAGCTGTCCCACAGATGCTAGAGCTACATCCTCCTCCTATTTCTTAATTCGAACTCCCTTACCACTACTCCCTACCTTGGCCAACCTCCTAATCTCTTCCTGTTGAAGAGTTGCCCACATCTCTTCTCAACTGGGGAGAGTCGTTGTAAAGTCCAAACGAAGGAAATTTGGAACATACCCTTCAAATCAAATTATCTAGCACTTAACAGGAAATTGCCATGGAAACCCATACACCAGAAATTTGATTGAAACCATAAACCCTCAAATTACATTAAATCTTGTTAAAAATCACAACATGAGGAACAATGAGAAATGCAGCAACCAAAATCCAGCTTTATTATATATAGATAGATGCCAATACAATGGTTGGGAATGACCCTCCGGTCTCCAAACTGATACAAAAAAACAATCAATACACCTGTGGATTTTGAATGAACCCACCAAGGGGGGAGGGGTGCTCGCCCAATCTCTCTAAATCACCTGAGGGTTTTCATCCTGGGGCTACCAAGGGAGTAGAGAACCATGTTCTCAACTTCTCATACAAAAACCAATATCAACTCCAAGATGTCCCAAATGATCTTCTCCTCCTCTTTTTAGAGATTTGATGGATAGATCTCCAAGCCTCTAGAAGCATCTTATATTATTATTTTATTATTATTCTAGAAGCTCCTCCATAGAATTTATCTTAAGTGACCCCTTTTATTTTATTTTATTTTACTTAAGTCACTTTTGGCCCATTTCCTCTAATTAATTATTTTTCCTTAATTAAGTGACTATTTAAAGTCATTTTTAACTAAGGAAAATGGTAAATCACCCACCATACTCTCTCCGGCCACTGGAATTCTCTTCTCAGCATCCCATCCTGTAGATCTTCTCGTTTCGGTGCCAACGAGCTATTACACTGAGGTGTTCCATCAATTAATCTCCCTGGAATGCCACCTCGAGAATAATTAATCAAGTTATGCCCAATAATAATGTTGATTTCTGAAAGTTGTCGGAATGCAATGGAATGAAAGGCAAACTATGTGGATGATGGAATATGCCAAGTGAATGCCATCAAATCCCATAAAAACTCCTCAAAATTCCATCAGGACCCCTGATGACATAAACCTGCTCCACTGACTTAGCCATCTTCTACCTTGGAAATCCACCTTGGTTGTACTATGGAGAAAAATAAAAATGGGGACATCAAAATCCTCCCGCCCCAAGATTGCTTGCCCTCAAGCAATCCAAATCTGTGGACCAATCTGGTGGCCCAACGTAACCGAGACCCAATGTCCGGATCCCATACGAACCATTGGGTGATGCCCTACTCCTGTGTCAACCCATCATGAATGAACCCCTCAATGCTCGAATCCCAGGCCAATCTCCGACTGAACTTGTCATCAACAAATCCTCATGGATCCAAATGCCACAAAGAACAAGTATCAAGGCTCCAAAGCTCTTGTTGTGCTATAACTCCAACTGTGAATGTCGTTCCATCCACTGCGTACCAACTCATCACCTCCCTCCAATCCAACCCTTGGCATAAACCAAGGTCATTCTCATCATAATGATGCTGCACTGAAACACTGATGAGTGGCCAGCCTACATCCTGCTGCCAACTGAAGCATGTGATATTCCTCACCTCTGAGGGCTCCTGCAATACAACGCTCCTAAGTCCCGACTAAAAATGATACTTCATCAAAAGGATACCAGCTCATGATCTCTCGCCAATCCAATGCATGGACTTTAGTGTAAGGAACAAGTCTACTATGCTGATGTTGGTTCATGTTCAACTGATGATGCTCTATCTGGTCAATCAACCAAATCTGTCTAAGGAAACCCGCCCCTTGCTCTATAACAGGAAAAAGTAGGCAATATGTGCTACAAGCCCTGTCTATGTACTCTCAGAGAGGGCTACTCCCTAAAAGTACCGCAGCTTTGCCAGTTGCCTGTGCATCTACCCGCACCTCATCAGTGGGTCGGCCCAAAGATGGATGCATCACCATCTCCAATAGCTCTTGTTGTCTATTGGCCTCCTGCAAAACTACCTTGTCAATCTCCAACACCTGCTGAGGACAAGTGTTAGTGAATACTGTCACCCTTCCAGTTGTCTGCACATCTACCTCCTCCCCATCGATGGATGGCCCCAAGAATGGCTGCTCATCTTGCTCCATCATGGGCTCAACATGAACCTTCAACTGGCTCCCAAAAAGGCTCATCATGCATACTGTGTGCCTCATCCTCCTCAGCTGACTCATGCTCCATCATATGTGGCTCATGCTAACTCATTACTGGTAACACACTATCTTGAATGTCCCTCCTAGGACCCACAGACTGCTCATCATATGAATCTGGCCTGATGTTAATGACTCGCCATGACTCATGCTCCTCTATGTGCTCTCTATGTTGAATCATCGGTCGCTCATCTGCTCCCTGATCTCTTTCCCACATGGGAACAATCAGCGGCTCCTCGTCCTCCTCTACCACACATGGATGCATATTTGGGCTACTGTCATCAACTCAATGTGACTGCTCGTGTTCCTCTAAGGTATCATCGTATGAACCCGTGGACTCATCCAACAAAGAGTCCTCATCCTGACAGACATAAAGAATATCTCCCTGCTCTATCGTTGTCATCTCCTCAGCGTCACTCAAGCATGAGTGGTCAGGTCCCCAAGGTCCATTGCAGATAAAGCAAAGTCCCTTCCTCCTCATCTCATTCCTGTTGTATGATCCCCCAATCCTACACTGCTCCTATCTGGTCAACTGCGTCCTGAACAACCCAATGTTCTGCTCAACCAACCTCTCGGCTAGCTCATAAGCAGTGGGTGAGACCAATTGCTCTCTCCTCCAAACAAACAACAATCGAGACGACAACTCTCGACAAATGGCATCACGACCTCTCATACACGAGGACAAGATGGACTGCATGTGTGCTATGACTCTATTGGGATGATGTTTCCTAATGTTGAAGAAGCATTGGAACATCTGTAGGATCAAATCGTCACACTCCAGATCAAACAGGATCTCATAAGTCCTAGTCATGGCCATGACTTCTAGAATATCAAGCTTCTTCCCAAAGGTAGAGCCTGCGTTGTTGTCCAAGTCTCGGAAGGTTTCTATCAGCGGTCTGAAAAGTTTCCTCATAATATCATCATTGTAAGGAGCTATAGGTGCATTCAGTTTCATGATGTGACTGAGACAAGATACAAATGAAAGCCTAACCGCTTCACAAGGTTCCTCCATGAATTTGGGTTGTATGAGAGTAAGTATAGCTAGTCTTCGAGCCCCAATTAATTTCTTCCCTTCTAACTGACTCACTTTCGAAAGGAGGCCACAAGTTCATCAAGTTTGAAGAGGACCTTCCATGTGACCCTCATGTGTTTCAAATCTGTTCCAAGGGCAAAAATCTTGTGTCCTATTTCGTACCCCTTCTGCACATCCTTTGACTATTCTCTCTGAAGAATGGAATGGAGCTTTTTTTAGAAGGGTTTGCTATTTGTTGCTGCTGGTTTATTAAGGGAGTTTACAAAGGCTTTAGCCATGTTTTAGTCCAATGAAGTCAAGTGCATCTCACACAGCCTGGACTGATAGCTCAATAGTACCCAACAATAGCTAACTCAATACCTAGACCTTACATTAAATTTCATAGCACCAATCATACATTCGAAATTAAACAAGCAGCCATAACATTACTTCAGATATACAACACAGTGATATAAATGAAGGTTGTTACAGAAAGAACCTGATAAATTTTGTTCAGAGATGTCCAACACTATAGTCTGCACAAACTGGGCATCTCCTTCGATTCAAGAAAGCCTAAAGACTGCTACAAAATCAACCTCGGGAAATTCTGGAAATGACAGATTCAAAGACAAGATTTTGGCTTGAGAATCCTCCAAATATGGCACTTGGATATAATGGTGGCCCCGTCAATTCAAGCTTTGTAGAATACTTCTTCTGCTACAGCCAATATCCTCTCAGCTTCCAATTTATGCTCCTTTCTTTGACTCAGCTTCCCAGTGTAATAGCTCTGCCTCCTCATGGTGTGTAGCTCAACAAACAGTTCATGGAATAACAATCCTCTTCAAGATGAGAGCAACAATGAGTAACAATGAGTTTTGGCATCAATCTATGAACCAGACTTCATATTTCTTGTATAGCAGCCACAATAATTAGCATCTCGTCCTAAATTTCGGGGAAAGAATGACACCTCCAATACCCAACACGTAACCCAGTGATTTAACTAGGATATTTGTCACTGATAGACACTTTTCAGTATTCTCACAGTTGTTGAGCCACACGTCCCTCTTTTAATTACTGACACACTAAAATTTTTGGCTTGTTTGGGCAGATTTAAATGTTGGTCTTTTTATGAGTCACTTCCAGATTTAAAAACATTCCACTCCCAGAAAATTTCGACCCTTCATTCCTTCAAACTCGGTCTTTGAAAATGTTGTGGTTATTCATCTCTGCCAACTTCTGATCATGAACCCTTCTTTGGTTATTTTGTATACAACATATGCCACACACGTCATGGGCAAGCACACTATACTGCACACATATCGCTATTGTAGCTTTTTCATTCGATGATGATGGGTTCCTTGCTTTGAATAGCATATTCCTCCGCCCAGGTACAAACACGCCCAGATTACCATGAAACTGCAGACCTGGCCGATATGTAACTTCAGCCCAAAAACTGTCTCATGCTCAAAGATAGAGACTTGGCCCGACATGGTGAAATCGGACGGTTCTGATCTAGATGATCCAGTGCTTACAACAATCACGATGCATGCACCCCGGTAGTGGGTTGATTCCCCCAACGAATGGATCACGCCCCTACTTCGAATTTGTCCACAAACTTTAAAAACGTGAGTCGTTCTCCAACAAAGAAATACGACCAGATTTTATTGATCCAATCCTGCAGCCAAGAATCCACGTCCCCTATTTATTATGTTGCTGACTTCGTCAATCTTCCATACACAGTGACAACAGAGGTCCTACGTCGATCACCTGGAATGGTGGCTCTTCAGTAGGTGAATTATATGTGCCCCAACTGCGGCCTTCCTCCACCCAGTTTCTAACGATGCACCAGCGGTTCAGTTTTTGACCAAAACTGCCTCCATCGAGCAACAGGTGCTTGTCCTCGATGTTGTTTTCAGAATGTGGTCCCCTCCGAAAATCTCAATCAAATCGACGTGAAGAAAAGGGGGCACTGTCATAATCTTTCATTTGAAACGACAACTTGGTGAATTATAGCGTTGCCCGCGACTTGTGCTAACTTGGCCTTCACTTGTTTGCATACACAGTCGATTTTAACCTCACTCGATTAGTACGTCGAGAACTTGGTCAGGGACGGGATGTTCAATCGCTTGGCTTGGAGTTCATCCTTGGCCATTAATCGCACTCCTCGACAACAGTCCTAAATTACAGGCCCACACCTGCGCAATAAGTCAACAATATACCTTGGTACACTGCGTCAATATATGTTGCATGTATCGCCTAGCCCCTGTATATAAATTACCACATTTGCAGGTCTGGGTGCCTCCATTTAATAAGTACCATGGACAGGAATTGGTCACCTTACGAAACATTAACAATTTGGCCAATAAAATATTTGGCCTCCAAATCTTTGCCTCGATTTCATGAAAGAAATTTCTTCTGCAAAATGACTCTGGCAAGATAAAAGAAATATTAAAACCCTTGAATTAATCTACAATTGAAAACTGAAAACACGCAGGCTGAGCCAAGCTTGATGCTCTGATACCATTGTATTGTCCCAAACGAAGGAAATTTGGAACAAACCCTTCAAATCAAATTATCTAGCACTTAATAGAAAATTGCCATGTTAACCCAAACACTAGAAATTTCACTGAAACCATAAACCCACAAATTGCATAAAACTCATTAAAAATCACAACATGAGGAACAATGAGGAATGCAGCAACCGAAATACAACTTTGTTATATATAGATAGATGCCAATTCAATAGCTAGGAATGATCCTTAGGTCTCCAAATTGATACAGAAAAACAATCACTACACGTGGATTCTGAATGAACCCACCAAGGGGAGATGGATGCTCGCCCAATCTCTCTAAGTCACCCGAGGGTTTTCATCCTGGGGCTACAAGGGAATAGAGAACCACGTTCTCAACCTCTCATGCAAGAAACAATATCAACTCCAAGATGTCCCAAATGATCTTCTCCTCCTCTTTTTATAGATCTGATGGATAGGTCTCCAAGCCTCTAGAAGCATCTTATTTTATTTTTATTATTTTATTATGTTATTATTATTCTAGAAGCTCCTCCATTGAGTTTATCTTAAGTGACCCTTTTTATTTTATTTTATTTTACTTAAGTCACTTTTGGCCCATTTCCTCTAATTAATTATTTTTCCTTAATCAAATGACTATTTAAAGTCATTTTTAACTGAGGAAAATGGTAAATCGCCCACCATACTCTCTTTGGCCAATGGAAGTCTCTTCTCAGCATCCCATCCTGTAGATCTTCTCATTCCGGTTCCAACGAGCTATTACACTAAGGTGTTCCATCAATTAATCTCCCTAGAATGCCACCTCGAGCATAATTAATTAAGTTATGCCCAATAATAATGTTGATTTCTGAAAGTTGTCAGAATGTGATGGAATGAAAGGAAAATTGTGTGGATGTTGGAATATGTCAAGCGAATGCCATCAAATCCCATAAAAACTCCTCAAAATTTCATCAAGACCCCTTATGACATAAACTTGCTCCACTGAACTGACCATCTCCTGCCCTGGAAATCCACCCTGGTTGTACTCTGGAGAAAAATAAAAATGGGGACATCACAGTCGCTCTACCCAAAATGCTTTGGACAAACGTCTCCCAGTCCTCGGAGACTGCATTCAGAGCAGTCCTGACCTTAAACTCTGGATCCAATGTAGACCCCACAGAAGTAAGCTGGTCGCGAATTCCTTGCAACCTGAGAAGGAATGAATCTATCTCCTCTCCTTTCTGCATCTAATATGATCTCAGCTGATTCTCTAATAACATTTTCCACTGCACAGAAGAGCCCTGGTATAAGGTGGTCAGTGTCTGCCACATCTCCCTTGCTGTGTTCTTCTCAGCAATATGTGGTATGACATGATCCTTGACCCCGTCTAGAATCATGCATTTCGCCTTCGCCTCAACCTCTTCATACTTCTCATTTGCATTAGGGTCAACTGGGACAACTATGGTTTTCAAGGCATAGTCCTTGATGCGATTTTTATCCAGGATTGCCAGGGTCCTAGCCTTCCAGATGACAAAATTGGAAGCTTCGTCCAATCTGCCTTGATCCCTCAATCCATTCACTACCATCTCTTCTCTTCTTCTCTAGACACCCTCTGAGTCTTGATTTCCCTTTCGAAAATCCTTTGGCCAACTATCGAATCACTCCTCTCCAATCCTCCTTGCCACTGCAACCCAGATGTAGATTTCTTGGCTAGAAATCTATCGAGGTAGTGCTTCCCTCTACCTTGGTTCAGTGTCCTTAAACATTGTTCTACACTCACAAAAACAACGTCCCACTAGTTTCCACAAATCAAAATCTGCTCAACTCCCTTAGCCCCGACAATTGAAGAATATGAGCCCTTCTGGGTCTACGCAATCACAGTGAGAACTGGATCAGCTCCTCCTGGCCACTACGTCAATTCTCTTCCTCTCCCGGCTCCGAATGCTGGCGCAAGGATTACGTGAGCCTCTACATCACACACTCGGAATTGCGTCACTCATCTCGCCTCTTCAGCTCTGGAACAACGCTGTCGCTTGGGATAGTTGTCTCTTTGCTGCAAATTCTTAGATTTTCTTGGCTAGTGTCTTCAGTCTCCTATGATCTGCAATCGCTTTGATACCATGTGAGAATTTCTAAATCTAACACATCAGAAACCCCTACTACAATTTCCGGTTTACTATTTCCTACTTGTTCTTGACATTAACAAGTTATTTAATTGCATAAACATCGAAGTAAACACAAATGCATCCTTCACAGATATACAGATCATGCACTGAAGTAAACGGAAACAATAACGACAAGGGACACTGTTATTTTTGGACAATCGTCCCCAGAAAAACCCAATGCGGGAAAATTGGTGCAACATATATGAGGGTTTTATTATTAAGTAGTTTCTGAATACAACTAGGTTTCCAAAAATGGCTCACCCAACAGAGAATGTCATCGGCAGTAGTACCTCTATTCGGAGACAAATATTCCAGCAAATCATCAACCAGATGGTCAATCCCACAGTGACTCTAGTTGTTCCTTGTGTTGGACAGCAAAAGTTGCTCCACGCACTACTCTGGAATTGCATCACTCTTCAGGAACTGCGTCACCCTCTCCCAGTTGATCTGCTCTTAGTCTGCCGCATAGAATCTCCCCAATGTTGCCTTTGAAGCCCTCTGTGTCCTCTGCATCAGCCTCTACAGCCCACTGCGTCCTCTGCGTTGGCTCCTTCGGCCTCTGTGTCAGCCCTCCTTGGGCTTGCATTGTCTCTCCCAGCACTTCACTGCCTCTCTGCTATGTATTCTTTAGCCTTGGATGAAAATCCCTTGGTGAACTTCCCCTCGCTGCAACTGATCACTAACTCGATTTCCTCAGCAAGTGCCGCCCCAGAAAATCGAATTCTTGATCTCTCTTGGTGTGTCTCCAACTGACCCTCAAACCTCCTCTTATACTTTTTCTGTTGATGATTCAATGGCCGAGATTAAGTCCCTAATCAACGGCTAAGATTAGATCTGGCTTGATCCTCGTCACTTAAAACTTTCTCACCCATTTTATATTAATACACATTAATATTTTTATTTTCCTAAGTTTATACTTAGAAACCCATTAAAAATATTACTTATTTTAATATCTCTTCATCTGGGTGGAATTTCTCCAAACGATTTCTGGGTCTTGGAGATCTCATGTGCCTTAGCCTCTATACCAATTTTCATGGCTAGAGCACATCCAATGCTACCAAAAATCAACATTAAAATCCCTACGATTCCACTTTCCATGGACTATTTTGGCCAAAGAAAAGAATTTTAAATGTACAAGCCTTAAATCTTGTGGTTATTAAAGTCTCTATTATGCATACTTAGTTCATTTGGAATATACAATTTACACCTTGTTGGCATGTAGCTAGGCCAAATTGAAATATTCCATAATCACCACACCCACACACAAATGGTCAGAAACTTTTGAATCCCAAGAGTCATAAAGGAGGATCTTATTGTTGATCCCCCAGGCTTACAAGGGTCAACATACCACTATGAATCATGGCCTATTTTCTACGATTTAGGGCTACACAAAGATAATTAAATCATTTGCAAATATGCATGCTAGGGTTGAAAAATATCTTCGAGCATAATGACTCGATGGAATGTTTCACCAACACCTACTCCATTATAATTTATAATTCATAATTTGAGGGACTATATGAGACCCAAAACTAGGTCAAAAGAATACTCAATGGTCATTACTCTTCTATATAGTTTTATCATGGTCCAAGCAAGAATGGTGGACCAAGATTTTAATAATGTACTTAACCCTCCCTTCTTGCTTGAAAAGACTCCCCTGTGCTATGAGGCCATTCGTGATATTTACATTTTCTCCATGAGAACAAACCTTGATGCCATCAACCATGTCTATAGAGGCCTTTATGCCACTCTTGTCAGAGCTTGTGATCTAAGGAAACAAGGTTGAGATATAGTTAGACATAAAAGCTTTTGAGAAGTATTACACTAGGTAGTGTTGACCTAGGTTGTCATTGATGTCAATATGGCAATATTCTGGATACTAGAGGATGACATGAAGCCAAGGGGATGCAGAGCAGATTCATGAAGAGACAGGAGCAAGGCCATCAGGATAGCCAAGCCATAAGCAAAGAGGAGTTACCTAAAGAGGCAGATCAAAGCATATCACAGGATATCAGAGCAAGAGAGGCATTCATATATGCAAGGAGGTCTTTGAAAGACACTGCCAAGCCAGAGGAGCCACATTGGACATGACTAAGAGGAGCTGCAGGAGGAGCCATATATATATATATATATATGCCAAAACAGGCATATCAGAGCAAGGAGGCATATCGGACCCAAGAGGAACCACATATATATATGCCAAAGAAGAGGAGCAAATGGAGCATATATATATATATATAGATATATATATATATATATATATATATATAGATATATATATGCGTTAACAGCTATCGGAGCTATCGGCAGCCAAAAACCCATATATGTGTGCTTTAACATTATCAGTAGCCAAAAACCATATAAATATGCATTTAACGCAAACGGAGGCGGAAGACTTAGACGCATATTACCAATACACTATCGGAGGCAGAGCAGTACATTATATCGGCGGATTATATTAAGTGTCACACCCGAAACCTCCGATTGCGACAATGTATGCGGACCTGATGGTCCTATTATATCGCACCCTATTATTATATCGCATCCGCGGAAATCGCGATGTATAAAGGGTTGTCAACCCCAAACTCCTGACTGCGATGTTTATATGGATATCATATAACTATGATATGTGCAGACCCGCTGCGGAATTGTGTTATGGTTGAATGCTATATCGCATCCGCCCATCACAACAATACTCAAAGGAATTACACTCTCCCGAGCCGATTGCGATGTAAGTCACGGACCCGATGGTCCGATTGCAACATGGTTGAATGCTATTTCGCATCCGCAAGTGGATCGGCCGTCAGCCATCGGCGGTGTCATAGGGTCGTTATATAAAAAACCCCTGAAAGCCTCATCTCTCCGATTGCGATTGTAAGACCGGACTTGATGCAACATTGAAAGGTGGCTTAATGTCTTATCGTGTCCATCGGCCATCAGCCATTGGCGACTGCCGATTGCGATTACAAGGCGGACCCGATACATTATAGACTCAGGTGAATTAAAATTGAAGTCCGCCCTTAGCGCTTCGCTCGTGTTTCTTCTCTGATTCCCTGTGTATTTGATATTTACCGTGCGCGGGGTTTTGAGGCAAAAATACATTAAGGAACGGTCCTGATAGTTCAGGAGGCTGATTCATGGCGATAGTGATTGCGATTGGGACGTCGTTTTCCATTAAACGAAGTTGTCTCTAGGTATGCCCGTAATCATTGTCGAAAGAAGCGTTATTACAGTTTTAACCGGGAAAGATGTGTTCTCCGTGCATTTTTTTTGGCACTCTCTTATGAATTAACGTGTCCTGTGAGCACGATGAGACAATGGAAGGTACAGCGACAAACAAGCCAATGGTGAGGAAGTTGAGGTGAGGAGGAAGCCAAAGAGCCAGCGAGAAAGAGGAAATCGATAATCAGAGGATCAGGAATGTATAATAGACAGAAAAGCAGAGAACATTCAGGGGGGAATGTTGTTGAAGGTGGTTGTTGGCGCTGTATAGAAAATGTTGTTGAAGGCTGTTGAACGCTGTGGAAAATAAGCTGAAGGAGATAGAGGTAGCGAGAGGATCCAGCAGAACAGAAAGAGGGCCGAATGGCCAACAGGACAGCAGACAGTGGAAGGGGAGAAGTAGCTAGCAGAGAGCATAAGCTTGAACAAGAAGTTGTTCTTTATGCAGAGCTTAGTGCAGCTAACAATAGACTGACTAGAGTTGTGTGAAGACATTATCAGGGAGCATGAAGGCTATTGGAGACTGTGTGGGCAGTGTGCAGAGTTGTAAAGACTCATTCATAAGAAGACTGGTTGTCATTGATACTGTAGCCTGGAGACTACAGTGAAACTGTAAATAGACAGAACTCAGCAGAGAAGAGTTCTGAGAGCAAAAGATTACTATCAAACATGCCTTGACAATATTGGGTTGGAACCCTTGGGGTTGGTGCCTCAAAAGTGAGAAGGATTGGAGTCCTTGGGGTTAGTGCCTCAGAGGTGAGAAGGATTGGAGTCCTTGGGGCTGGTGCCTCAGAAGTGAGAAGGATTGGAGTCTTTGGGATTGATGCCTCAGAAATAGGAAGGATTGAAGTCCTTGGGAGTTTGTGCTCCTAAGTCCAAGATTGGTGTCTTGGCAAAATAGAGTTGGTGCTCTGAAGGTTGGAGTCTCACTGAAGTCCAAGTTGGAGCTTGGCAACTATTCACAATCAGATTTATACTTATATTGTATTTATTTCATTGCACTGTCTTGAGTTTTTAATAAAAGCATTTATTCTTGCTATTCATCTTGTGTTTTGAATATATATGTTTTAACTGGTAAAACAATAGTGGGAAAAAGAAACACTGATTCACCCCCCCTCTCAGTATTTCCAACAATTAGTATCAAAGTAGGTATCTTCATTCAAAGCTTAACAGCTTGAAGGTCGACATTTAGAACACAAATGACGAGGTCAAGGAAGAAAGTCTCCAATCCTCCTAAGGATGTGTCTCCCTCTACTACTAAAATAGAAGACAATCAATTTGATGAGGCTCCAAGGCTCAATGGGAAACAAGAATGAGGAATTTCTTACAGACTCAAGGCATCGAAATCTGGAAATTAGTGATTGATGATAGCAGGATGGATAGAGAATCCAATGAGTACAATGCAAAAGCAGTAAAGGCAATCTTGAATGGGCTACCTGATTCTGTAAAGAACAATCTAGGAAAATATTCATCAGCAAAGGATATTTTGGACAAAATTCATGACCTTCACTCAAAAGGAGCACTGACCATGACCATCAATCAAGAAGGAGATCGTGAACCCATCATAGAAGCTGAAAATGAGAATGATGACATCAAGGCTAAAGCAGACCTAGAAGATGAAGAGAATAAAAAAGACTTTGTAGAAGAACTCTTTGCTCAACTTATGACTGCCATGGAAGAGGTTAACGATTTGAAAAAGGAAAATGAGGCACTTAAGAAGATAGCTCCAGTTGGTGACCAAGATCAAACAAGAAAGAAAGTTGACCTCATCAAGCTTCAAGTACAAGAAAGGGATGAAGAGCTTGCCAAGCTTAAGAAGGAATATCATCAAAGCAAAAGAAAGCATCATGAAGAAGTCATATCCATGACAAATCAATTGGATAAAGCAAAGAAGCAAGAAGATATCTTGTCAAGCCAACTTGAACAAAGGCACAAGAGCTTGAACAAACTTGAAGAAGAGATTGGTCAGTACAAGTTAGAGGTCTCCTCTCTCAAGTCTCAACTACAAGAAGCAAGGAAACAAGCACAAGGAGCTAAAAAGACTATGGAATTATTGGAAGTCATAGAAGGACAGGTTGATGAAGCAAGAAAGGAAAGAAACACCATGATCTGTCAACTGAAAGCAAAGGATGAAGAAATCTTCAAAATGAAGTCAGATATCATCTCCCTTAAAATAGTAGCAGACGAAGCTACTCGTAGCAAGGAAGAAACTGAGAAACAACTTGCCAAGAGAATAATGAGTATGAAATATTGGAAGAAGAGATTATCTTCCTCAGAACAAAGGTTGAAAGGATGAACAAAACCTTGAAGAGCTCTCAAGCCTTCGATGACATGCTCAGCTATCACAGATGTCCATATGATAAATCAAGTCTCAGATATGTAGGTGAATCCTCCAACAAGAATGAAAATGCTTTAAACAAAAGAGATGTGAAGAAGCTAGAAAGAAATGGTGATGCTCCCAGCTCCAGCAAAGGCAAGGAGAAAAATCAAGGCTACAATAGAACAAATCCTTCTCCAAGAAGAAATGTAGATGATGTCAAAGATGCGAGAGGCAATGGTTATCATCAAAGGATATCAAGGCAGAAAGGCTTCAGAAGTACATCAAGGAAATCCCCATCTCCCAAGTTCCAAAGTTCATTTTTTGGTTATTGTTATTCTTGTATAAACTTTGGTCACATGGCAAAATACTGTAAAGCATATCATAGAGATAGATGTTGTAGCCTCCGACAACCTCCAAGAAACAATTTTGCAGAAAGAAATCATGAATTCTTATTCATGAACAATGTAGAATGTTTCAAGTGTCATAACATTGGTCATATGGCACGTGATTGTAACTCAACAAGGGCTCTTACACAAGCTAGAACCATGCAAAAGAAGAAAGTTACACAAGTATGGAGAAGGAAGGAAATAGAATCCAAAAGTCCCTTGAGCTCTCCAGCGAACAACATATGTCATTGGCCTAAATTTTGACAATCTAAGCATTTTATAAGAAGACTCTGCTCAAAAGAGATGATGCATACATTAGAACCATGCAAAAGAAGAAAGTTACACAAGTATGGAGAAGGAAGGAAATACAATCCGAAAGTCCCTTGAGCTCTCCAGCGAACAGCATATGTCATTGGCCTAAATTTTGACAATCTAAGCATTTTATAAGAAGACTTTGCTCAAAAGAGATGATGCATACATTTAGGGGGAGCCTGCAAGTCTTGATCACTATTGCAGGAGCTATTAGTGAAAAGGGTCCTGATGAAATCCTTGTTGAGTTATATTAACAATCATTCTTTGATGAAGATCATGTCTCAGGAGCACTCAATTGAAGCATATGATCCTATAACCATTCTTTGGACTGTTGTTAAAGAAATAGGGCAAACAACCATGGTGTTGTTATCATAGAAGTTTATGTATTAACTCAGGAATTTAATGTGAGAACAGAGAAATTCTGGACACTTATAGAGGCAGTCTTCAAACAAACAAATACATCTGGAATGGAGTTTGAAGCAAGAGCAGCTAGCAGCGTATATCAAAACTGAAGCACTGCATGAAGATGCAGATCAGCAATTGTATTTAAAAGACAGTCACAGATTGGATATCTAAATCTGCTAAGAGGAGATAACTAGCTGAGATATGTACAAGAACACAAGGAAACGATGGCAGTGAGTTAAGAAGAAGCACAAAGACAAATGAACTCAGATCGGAAGAAAGACAGCAAGAAAGACAATCTCAGTGGCAATCTCTCTTGATTCGGACTATGAAGATCTCTCAATTCTGCCTATGGAGACATCAATATGGATTGAAGCATGAAAGCCTAGACTTGGACACTTGGTGTATGGCCATTTGCAATCTGAATGAAAGCATTAAAGTAGAGCATCCTTAAGCATTGTTGAAGACATGATAAAGCAGTTCTGAAACATGAAGAGGGAATAATGTGCTAATTGATGATAAAGCATCAACCCTTCTATCTTGAGTAAAAAGAAGAAGAGCACTGTGACAGGGGGAGTCACAGATCTGTGAAGATCATAAGCAGTTTGATAGGAGGAGTCCCAGAGCACTCCTTTGCCATTGATGTCAAAGGGGGAGAGAAGAAAAATATTTCCATCAATAACAAAGGGGGAAATTGTTGACCTAGGTTGTCATTGATGTCAATATGGCAATATTCTGGATACTAGAAGATGACATGAAGCCAAGGGGATGCAGAGCAGATTCATGAAGAGACAGGAGCAAGGCCATCAGGATATCCAAGCCATAAGCAAAGAGGAGTTACCTAAGGAGGCAGATCAAAGCGTATCACAGGATATCTGAGCAAGAGAGGCATTCATATATGCAAGGAGGTCTTTGAAAGACACTGCCAAGCTAGAGGAGCCACATTGGACATGACTAAGAGGAGCTGTAGGAGGAGCCATATATATATATATGCCAAAACAGGCATATCAGAGCAAGGAGGCATATCGGAGCCAAGAGGAACCACATATATATATTCCATATATATATGCCAAAGAAGAGGAGCAAATGGAGCAAACAGCAGCAGACAGAGGCAAAGAAGAGGAGCACACAGAGCCATCGAAGGAGAAAACCCATATATATATATATATATATATATATATATATATATATATATATGCATTAATAGCTATCAGAGCTATCGGTGGCCAAAAACCCATATATGTGTGTTTTAACATTATCAGCAGCCAAAAACCATATAAATATGCATTTAACACAAACGGAGGTGGAAGACTTAGACACATATTACCAATACACTATCGGAGGCGGAGCAGTACATTATATCGGCGGGTTCTATTAAGTGTCACACCCGAAACCTTCGATTGCGATAATGTATGCAGACTCGATGGTCCTATTATATCGCACCCTATTGTTATATCACATCTGTGGAAATCGCGATGTATAAAGGGTTGTCAACCCCAAACTCCCGACTGCGATGTTTATATGGATATCATATAACTATGATATGTGCGGACCCGCTGCGGAATTGTGTTATGGTTGAATGCTATATCGCATCCGCCCATCGCAACAATACACAAAGGAATTACACTCTCCCGAGCGCCGATTGCGATGTAAGTCACGGACCCGATGGTCCGATGGCAACATGGTTGAATGCTATTTCGCATCCGCAAGTGGATCGATCGTCGGCCATCGGCGGTGTCATGGGGTCGATATATAAAAGACCCCCGAAAGCCTCATCTCGCCGATTGCGATTGTAAGACCAGACTTGATGCAACATTGAAAGGTGGCTTAATGTCTTATCGCGTCCATCGACCATCGGCCATTGGCGACTGCCGATTGCGATTACAAGGCGGACCCGATACATTATAGACTCAGGTGAATTAAAATTGAAGTCCGCCCTTAGCGCTTCACTCGTGTTTCTTCTCTGATTCCCTATGTATTTGATATTTGTCGTGCGCTGGGTTTTGAGGCAAAAATACATTAAGGAACGGTCCCGATAGTTCAGGAGGCTGATTCATGGCAATAGTGATTGCGATTAGGACGTGGTTGTCCGTTAACCGAAGTAGTCTCTAGGTATGCCCGTAATCATTGTCGAAAGGAGCGTTGTTACAGTTTTAACTGGGAAAGATGTATTCTCCGTGGATTTTTTTTGGCACTCTCTTATGAATTAATGTGTCCTGTGAGCACGACGAGACAGTGGAAGCTACAGCGACAAACAAGCCAATGGTGAGGAAGCTGAAGCAAGCGAGGAGGAAGGCAAAGAGCCAGCGAGAAAGAGGAAACCGATAATCAGAGGATCAGGAATGTATAATAGACAGAAAAGCAGAGAATAGTCAGGGGGGAATGCTGTTGAAGGTGGTTGTTGGCGCTATATAAAAAATGTTGTTGAAGGTTGTTGAACGCTATGGAAAATAAGCTGGAGGAGACAGAGGCAGCGAGAGGATCCAGCAGAACAGAAAGAGGGCCGAAGGGCCAACAGGACAGCAGACAGTCGAAGGGGGGAAGTAGCTAGCAGAGAGCATAAGCTTGAACAAGAAGTTGTTCTTTATGCAGAGCTTAGTGCAGCTAACAGTATACTGGCTAGAGCTGTGTGAAGACATTATCAGAGAGCATGAAGGCTATTGGAGACTGTGTGGGCAGTGTGCATAGTTGTAAAGACTCATTCATAAGAAGACTGGTTGTCATTGATACTGTAGCCTAGAGACTACAGTGAAACTGTAAATAGACAGAACTTAGCAGAGAAGAGTTCTGAGAGAAAAAGATTACTATCAAACATGCCTTGACAATATTGGGTTGGAACCCTTGGGGTTGGTGCCTCAAAAGTGAGAAGGATTGGAGTCCTTGGGGTTAGTGCCTCAGAAGTGAGAAGGATTGGAGTCCTTGGGATTGGTGCCTCAGAAATGAGAAGGATTAGTCTTTGGGATTGATGCCTCAGAAATAGGAAGGATTGAAGTCCTTGGGAGTTTGTGCTCCTAAGTCCAAGATTGGTGTCTTGGAAAAATAGAGTTGGTGCTCTGAAGGTTGGAGCTTCACTGAAGTCTAAGTTGGAGCTTGGCAACTATTCACAATCAGATTTATACTTATATTGTATTTATTTCATTGCATTGTCTTGAGTTTTTAATAAAAGCATTTGTTCTTGCTATTCATCTTGTGTTCTGAATATATATGTTTTAACTGGTAAAACAATAGTGGGAAAAAGAAATATTCTTTCACCCCCCCCCCGGTATTTCCAATAGGTAGGTGAGAATCTATGCCCACCCTATATGCTCCCGACTTCACGGTGAATTAAGGGCCTTCAAGCCTCCAACAAGACTTGGTAGCATGGTGTCTACATGGTAGAGGCCAGTGCCTCCCCTATTCCATCCAAATCCACAATGTAAAACAACCCAGAAGTTAGGATTAACTATAAAATTAGGCTTGTGAAAGAGTAATGGAAGTCGTTGGGTGAGCCCAAGGGAGGGTAATTTAACACTTCCACATTTACTCAAGAGTCCACATTGATTTCCCAACCCACTATAATTTAAGGAACATAAGTGCTCCAGGGAGAATTTTAAATCTTGTCATTGGATGTTTTATGAAGACTAAGACTTGCCTAGTCTTCTTATAAAAATTAAGATTTACATTCGTGAAGCTTGTCATCAAGGTTAACTCTCCAGATTCAATTGACATCTTTAGACACATTTCCCATCAACACATTTTACCTATCCATGGCACAAAATTATTATTACATATGCATGCACAGTAGGTAACAACAATTCAAAAGTAATATTAGATGCATTACATTTGATTCACACCATTTTGAACACAAATGAGGAGACTTATCTGAAATCAATTTCTAGCAACTGAAGAAGGGTGATCTCTTTTCCACCCAATCATAGGCTCAATTGTGCTTTCTCTTGTCTATAGCTAGCCACTCCCTAGAAAGGCCATGATACAACCAGGAAAACAGTTTCTCAAGGAAATGTATGAGTATGAAGGCCACTCTAATTTACAAACAATGAAATAGCAAAATATTTTCTACCACTAAGCCCAGGACTTCCGTAAATTCTACAAATTCCTTCCCAATTGGTTACAACAGCACACATGAGCCCCCTTCACTGCCTGTGTAGTCCCTCCACACCATCCCCTGGTTACAATAGCACACAGGAGCCCCTTCACTGCCTGTATAGTCCCACCACACTATCCCCTCTTAGTGGCTACTTCCTTGCCTAGCCAACATCAAAATTCACAACCGTCTTTGCCCAGGTCAAGTTTAGGATTTCTGTTGAATTTCAGTGGTCAAATTCAGGATTTAGTAGGCCCAACTTCCTACCAACTTGAATTTAGCAACCTTGGGCATGACTTTTAGTAGCCTAAATGAGTTATGTTTGCAAGACTGTGGATACTTGAAGACTAACTCCTTTCCTTTACAAGAATTCATCATCCATTGGAGGCTAATATTTGGGACATCAAGAGACACCTAACATCTCCAATATTGAGAGTATTCTTGTTGTACTTACATAATTTTCAGATTTTGATGTTCAATAAGGAAATCTAGTGCTTGAAAAGCCTCATGTGTTGTAAATATTCCTCTTGAAGTTTTACTTGAGATCTTTTGGAAGGTTTCTCATCCTTGTAACATCTAATAAAAACTTAGTTTTTCTTGTAGGAGCTTGAGTTTTCACCCAAGACATCATTTTCTCCTTAAAAAGACAAACATGTGGGTGGATTGATCTTGCACTTGTTTTCTTAGTTTTCATTTGTATGCCTTAAGAATTAACACAACCTCACCATCACAATCTAATTTTTTGAATTTCATTTTGCTACTATTTTATGCTTTGCATTTCAAGTGTTTGTTTTAAGTGCAACTTGGGATTTCACTTTGGAGTATTTTATTTTATTTTATGCAAAGAATTTCATTTCATGTGGCAAAGTTTGATTTAGTTAATTTGACAATTTGCTTCATATTGACTTCATTATAGACTCATTGGTTACATGCTCATTTAATTTTTTTAAGTTATTTGTTGATTTTGCAAGCGTATCATACATTGAAAGCTTCATTTCATTTCATTGCTTTAGTTGGTTATTGATATATCATTTGCCAAAGAATTTACATTGAACGACTTACAATCATGTGTGCTTATGATGCTTATGTTATTGTATCTTGCAATATTTTGAGCAATTATCCAAAGTTATCTTGTTGAGCAAATTTTCATTTACTGAAGCATTTCCCTTTTTTTGCAAAGCATTAGTAATCTCACTTTCATACCATATCAAACATTTTAACATAATTGCATTTTAACTCGATTTACCTCCAAGCATAAGTTTGGTTGATAAAAATCATGGGGAAAAGTCTTTCTTGGAAAATTCTTCCAATTGGTACGAAGCAAGGTAAAGAGTGTGTGAATTTGCAGTTATGAAGGTGGTTTGTCCCCTTGTAAAAACATAGGCACATGCTAACTTGTAAGACTGAGGGGAAGGGTATTGTTAACGACACCACTGTATCTTCAACCCCTATTTCTTATAGTCACCCCAATTTCTACCCTTTGATAAGAGTTCAAGAGGAAAATCTCTCACTTAGATTAAGCATTTAGACCAATGTGGAAAAAGTCAAACTCAGGATTAATTCGCCAAGGGTCCAAAAGTTGAAAAACTCATCAAAGTTAGGAGTATTTTGAAAAGTCGGCAAAATTAAAAAAACACAAAATTATTCATTTTTTTTATTTTATTTTTTTTAACATCTAGAGTATCCACAACATCAAATAAATGTGTTTCCACATAAACATGTAAAGTAAGCTAATTTATAATATGTATATGAAGTCTAGTGCTACATCACATATCAAAATAGTGAATCAACTTCTGAATTTTGAGTCCTGTTTGAGTCTCAACTCTCAAGAGTCAAAATGTCAACAAAAAATATAATAAATGTATATCATGAGTCATCTAAAAGTCATCAAGTAATCAGTCACTGAGATCCTCTTCCCCTTTTAATTTTTGTTTCTGCTAATTGTATTAAGAAATAGGTCATGCATTTATTCAGTGGATTGTAATCTGCTTGGGTAATAAGGTGTCAAGTGGTAGGTCCAATGAAAATTAACAGTGAGTATCACAGTAGATGTGAAAATTAACGCTTGGTGACTCCAAGCTGCTTATTTTCTGAGAAAACAATAGATGTTAGATTACTAACCTAGCCTTGGCATCTATTATTCAAAAACTCTTTGAGGTAAAATCCGCTTCTGATACATAACCTTTCCCCACATTTACAAGGAGTTCACCACTAAAGAAGATTCCCTTTCAAAACGTGCTCTCATTGCAGGAAGGATCTTTGTTGTCACAAGATTTCACAAGTACTTTGTTCCTGTCTGAAAATGGGTTCTTTTTTGAGGCACTGGTTTTGTTTTTTTTGGACACGTTGTTGTTATTTGATCTTCATGACTTCCTCTTTGTTGTTTCTTCTGGAAGCATTCAACAAATGTAACAATGTTTTTGATGGTGTGGGGTTCTTTCTACGGAAGATTGTTGTATGCCTGTTCTTTTGGTACTTTTGTAATCTTTTGAAGGGGCAGTGGTTGTTAGACTCTGGATCACTGAAAACCTGGAGGCTTAGCCAATGTATACTTTGCTTTCTAACTAGAAATATGAAGTATAAAGATTTGTTTTTCCTTGGAAAACAAAAACATATCTTAACCTCAAAACTAACAGATTACAAATGAGACTACTATGCTCGCAAGAAGTATGACAAACAATACAATGCAATAACTTGAAAATGCATGGAGGGAAGCTTCAATTTACAGTTTTTTCACTTTTGCAACCTCTTTATCTGCGGCCTGGGAAGGGAGGCAGATCTTTTGGGTCAACTCCCGATTAAATCGGGAGTATAAGGAAAAAATCGTGATTTTTTCCTTTGTGAAAAAGTCGCCAAAAGTCAGGGGATTAAATCGTTTAGTTCAAAAAATCGCGTTTTTAGGATTAAATCGGGATTTTTTGCAGACTTTTTCCACACTGATTTAGACTAAAATTATCCAAGATAATTGCATTCAATCTTAGTTTAAGCGCATTTCATGCTAACACATTTTACTATTTTACTTGCAAATTATTCATGTACTTGTCATTGATGAAAATGTTTTATTATCTTATTTAGGCAAATATCATTTTGTTCATTTTTTGCAAGTAAAGTTTAACTTGTTTTCTTTGCAAGTCATTTCTATATTCCTTGCATGCTTTAGATTTGTGAATGATTACATATTTTGAATGCATTTCTTGAAATTTATATCTTGCATGTATCTTGCTAACATCTTTTATTTGATTTGATAAAGTTACTTGTGTTTTAATTTGAAACACTTAATTTTTTTGAATAAGTATTATTCATTTTTAGGCAATATTGAAGGCATTGGTTTTATATATATGTTCATATTTAATTAATGTATTGATGGTTATTAAAGTTCATTTTATTTCATATTGCTCATTACATTTTCTCACAATCTCAAGTAATCCAATTGACTCTAACATCTCCTAGAAACCTCACATCTTTTTTTTAACTTTAGTTTTCCATTTAGGGACCACCCCCCTTAGCTTTCCTAAGAGAGAGCTTAATCAGATGAGTTGGGAATAGGTGATAGCCCCATCTCTTAGTTTTTCCACCAACCACACCCTGTGGGGTTAAGGGATTTTCTCACTAACTTTTAGGTGTTTGTGACAGGCAGCAACAACAGGTAGAATAGCTTATTGTCATGTGCCAAATGAGAAGTGCACCAAGTTGGACCAGACTGCAAAGAAGGGGTGGTATAGCGAGACGTCTAAGGCATATAGAATCTACATTCCAAGCAGTAGGAAGATTATCGTGAGAAGGGACGTAAAGCTTATGGAGGACAAAGCCTTCAAGAAATCTCGCGAGGTGCCAACAGGTGATCAGAGTGAGCCAACAGAAGCTTCATCAGTGCAACAACAATGGCAGCCACAGGGACAGCCGCAAGGACAGTCATAGATATCTACTACAGTTACCAGTGCGAGCATGACCTTATGTAATATTCCTAATTAGCCATGGCTAATTGGAATATTCGATTTTGCTCAATTTTGCCTTCTATAGTTATTTATAAACAAAAAGGTGAGAAAAGGGGGACATAACTCACTTTTAGAATAAAAGTCACTTCCTAGTAGCAGAACGTTGTGACTTAAAAGGGAGCCAAGGGGGCCAAAGGGGGACGCAGAGATGGAGCCCACATAGACACTTAGATGGACTGCACAGAAGGGAAGAAACATGTGGCAAGAAAGGAATTACGTTGGAGGAGGTGGGCCTTGGGATTGAGAGAGGCAAAGGCTATAAAAGAGAGAAGCCTCCTCATTTTGATCATCTGATTATGTGCATTTGAGCTAGTCACTTCAACTCAAAGCACGTTGGTTGTTTAGCTAGTCTGTAGCACTGTTTAGTGCATTGAGTGTCTCTGTTCGGAGATCTCACCCTTAGCCCCGAGGGACTTCGAGTGCCTGCTCGGGCAAGGTATTTCCATCAATATTTTTGCAATAGTTTCAGCATGATTTTGGCAAGAGGATTGAGCATCTTGGATGACTACGCAGCACTGAGAGGGATGACGCAGTTCTCTCTGGCAGGAGTTTTGGATTGGGGTTTTGCAGGAGGATTTGTACTGGGTGATTGAGCAGGGGACCAACCCTTGCATATTGGAGGATTTTTGGCAGAGTTTCAAGCAGAGTTCTGAAGGGGTTTCTTCAGTGGCAGCGCAAAACATTGAGGGACGGTGTAGATCCCCAAGGGGGTGATTTTCGGAGGTCGGCCATTTCAGAAAAGCTTTATGGATTTTTTTGGGTTTCTTGAATAGAGTCTGATTCCAGAGTTTCAGCCTTTTCTGAGAAGGGGAACAACCCCAAATCCTCATTTGATTTTCAGCAGCAGCATGGCAGTTTTCTAGCAGCTGGGACGTAGTTCAAAGAGAAGCCATTCCTTTGCTATTCTGAGTGTATTTCTTCACTTGCCTTGTGCAAGTTTAGGTGCCATCTTCCTGATCACCTCCTGTACTCATTCTTCTACTCAATATAATAAAATGGCTTAGCATTTCTCGCTGCATTTCTTGAGTATCTGTTTATATTTCATATATACATTATTGTTGTTGCACCACTGTTATTATATCTTTGTGATTTTCTCGGCTACTATACCACTTGTACATTTTTCTGGTTGAGATTTTGCTGGGGTTTGAGGAATATTCCGGGTTAGGGATATTATAGTGGTATCAGAGCATAGATCTGGCTCAACCTGTGGAGCTAGCAGTCTATGACACCGAGGGAGAAACCCTACATCTGTTACAGAGGTAGGAAATACAGAGACATTGAGCGTAGGTTGGAGAACACCTACAGAGAGGGACATTGTGTTCGGGTGGAGGATGCAAAACAGGAGGAGCTTGTGGTGGATGCAGAGCAGAAGGATCAGATGACAGACAAGGACAGGAAGAGATTTGCGGATATGCTCCTCAAATCAATGCAGGATCTGTCGAGGCAAATTGAGGTGATGGGGCAGAGATTCACAGCAATAGAGGTTAGACAACATGAGAGCCCACGGGTTTTCCAAGTTGGTGAGGGATCAGGTGCATCCCACCATTTGCCAGAGCAGCGTGATACTACGCAGCAGGTGGCGTCACACGTCCCTACACACTCTACCATGCCCACTTTCTTAGGAGTAGACACGGGGGCTGTAGCCCAGCAGGAGGCAGAGCCCGGTCATATGGGCGATTATTTTGCAAAGTATCGGCCTATGGGTAGGAGTTCAGGGAAGCCCTCTCATTCAGAGACTTTGTTCAACTCCAGCGGGACAGTAAACCCTGCGACCATCACCGAGGATACCAGCATTATCATGATGGTGACACCCACCGTGCAACGAATAGATTTCACTTGCCTACGTTTGATGGTTCATCAAACAGTTCGGCAAAGTCTTGGGTGGAGAAGTTGGACATTTACTTCCAGCTTAACCAGATGTCGGAGGCAGAGGCCATCAAAGTGGCGACGTTACATTTGGATGGTGAGGCCTAGGATTGGTGGTTCCATGGAATGGTTACACTCGGACACTCCACAGTGACGACATATGTCGAGTTCACTAGGAGACTGATAGAGAGGTTTGACCGGAGGGATCCCGAGCAGCACTTTGTTGAGCTGACGAGGCTCAAACAGACCGGGAGTCCAGAGACTTACATTGCAGATTTCTTGAGGGTTTCAGTGATGGTGCCAGATCTATCCACGGCACGGAGGATCTACATGTACGTTGAGGGGTTAACAGAGCCACTTTGGGGTTTAGTCCGATCCACTAGACCGGCCACACTCCAGGATGCTATTAGCAGGACCCGGGATTTACAGGATGTCCTACCCAGGACCCGAACACCATACCCCTAGAGACAGACTTTCCAGTCTAAGGGGAAGGATGTGAGGATTCCACCTCCAAAGGGGAATCCAGGACGAGCACAGATTGACGACGATATCAGGAGGGAGCTGAAGAAGAAGCGGTTGTGCTTTACCTGTCAAGAGCCGTGGGCACCGGGACATAGATGTGCTGCTGGCAAAGCACATTTTATTGAGGTCTTCTCCGAGAGCAGTGAGGAAGAGGATGAGGAGGATGACGTGGAGGCAAGAGACAGTCATGCTGTGCAGGGTCCTTTGCCACCGCCACCGCCAGCAGCAGGTGGTGCAGCTTTTGCACCTACCGGAGGGGCCCTTGCAGCATTGCGAGGAGTTCCCAAGTATTTGACACTACGTGTACGGGGGACAGTACGTGGTCAGCGAGTATCAGTTTTGGTTGACAGTGGGGCAACGCACAACTTCATCGATGCACAGATGGTTGAGCGGAGAGGTATACAAACAGAGAGCTTCAATGGGTTTTCAGTTTTGGTCCCAAGAGATCAGACCATGGTGTGTGCTCGTTATGTTCCAGAGCTATCAGTGACGATGGGCACATACACATTGACTGACCACTTTTTCATGGTCGATATTCTAGACACCAACATGATACTGGGTGTTCAGTGGCTCATCACTCTAGGGAAGGTCACGACAGATTGGAAGACCCTAGAGATGGAGTGGGATGACGAGAAAACAGGGAGGCATGAGAAGATACGAGGGCAGCACACGTATTCGCCTCAGACTGTTTCGGCTCATCGGATGGAGGCAGTCTTCCGAAAGGGAGACGTAGAGTGGGCAATGGAGCTGTGTGCATCAAAGGCAGGGACTACAGGGCAGACAGTACATCGAGAGATACAGTCCATCCTTGCCCCGTATGCCATAGTGTTTGGGGAGATTCCACCAGGACAGCCACCGGATCGAGGGTTTGAGCGCACCATTGAGCTTGAGCAGGGTATACAGGCAGTGATTACTACCCCGTATAAGCATCCCAAGGCCTATCGGGATGAGATTGAGTGGGCCATTCAGGAGTTGTTGGCTCTTGGGCACATTCGGCCTAGCACGAGTCCTTTTGCTTCTTCTATGGTGTTGGTGAAGAAGAAGGACAGCACATTGAGGATGTGCATTGACTACAAGGCCCTGAACAAGAAGACACTAAAGAACAGGTACCCCATACACAGGATTGACGAGTTGATGGATGAGTTGAGAGGGGCATGGTTCTTCTCAAAGATTGATTTGAGATCCGGGTACCATCAGATTCGCGTGAGGGAGCAGGATATTCCCAAGACCGCCTTCAGGTGTCACTATGGGCACTTTGAGTTTTTGGTGATGCCCTTCGGGCTAACCAACGCCCCGGCTACAATCCAGTCCTGTATGAATCACATCTTCCGCAGTCACTTGAGGAAGTTTGTGTTGGTATTCTTTGACGATATCCTCATTTACAGCCGGACTTGGGAGGAACATCTCCAGCACATTGAGACGGTGTTGCGCATCTTGCAGGAGCAACAGTTCTATGCCAAACTCTCCAAGTGTGAGTTTGGGTTGACGGAGATGTTCTGTTTGGGACACATTATAGGGGTGGACGAAGTGAGAGTCCACGAGGAGAAGATCAGGGCCATCATAGAATGGCGAGAGCCGAGGAACGTGACAGAACTTCGAGGATTCATTGGTATTTGCACCTACTACCGAAAGTTCGTCAAGAGTTTCTCACAGCTTGTTGCACCCCTGACGGATTTGACGAGGAAGAGGGCATTCAGTTGGACAGATACAGCGCAGCGAGCCTTTAATAGGCTCAAGGAGGTTATGAGCAGCTGCACAGTGCTTGCATTGTTGGATTTTACGCAGCCATTTGTTTTGTAGTGTGATGCATTGGGAGAGGGGATCGGCGCAGTGTTGATGCAGGGAGGTCACCCTATAGTCTTTGAGAGCCGAAAGCTCCTTCCGCATGAGAGGTTGTATTCTATATACGACAAGGAGATGCTGGCCATCATGCATGCATTGGCCAAGTACCGGCAATATTTGGTGGGTAACAGGTTCAGGGTGAGGACAGATCACAACAGCCTCAAGTTCTTTTTGGAGCAGAAGCAGCTACAAGAGAGGCAGTAGAAGTGGATCAGTAAGATCCAAGCATATGACTTTGACATTAAGTATGTCAAGGGTAAGAACAACGTTATAGCAGATGCCCTTTCACGTAGACCAGACACGTTGTCTCTTATGAGCTTGGATGCAGACTGGAGGGCTCGACTCTTAGTAGAGTACTCCAAGGACAGGTTTGCATGTGAGGTTCTGGATGGGCAAGTGGCAGATGATAGGTACAGGGTTGTCGATGAGATCATCTATTACAGGGACCAGATCTTCTTGACTGAGGGGTCTCAGCTCAAGAAGAAGATACTACAGGCATCACATGATTCACCATTGGCAGGCCATCAGGGGTTTACCAAAACCCACAGGGCCATCAGAGAGAGGTTTTCATGGAAGGGCCTCAAGGAGGACATACTCTAGCATATCCGGGAGTGCGATTTTTGCCAGAGGAACAAGGGGGAGATGAGCCATCCTGCGGGATTATTGCAACCTCTTCCCATTCCGAAAGGGAAATGGGAGAGTATTTCGATGGACTTCATCACAGGGTTGCCCATGGTACAGGGCAAGGATTGTATCTTTGTCGTCGTTGATCGACTGACAAAGTACACACATTTTTTTGCCATATTCGCACACTATACAGCAGCACAGGTGGCCGAGCTGTTCTTCAGAGAGATCTTCAAGCTACATGGTCTTCCTAAGACCATCATCAATGACAGGGACAACCGTTTCATGGGCGAGTTCTGGCAGGAGCTTTTCCAGTTGGTGGGGACGGAGTTGACACTGAGTACCAGTTATCACCCACAGATGGATGGGCAGATAGAGATAGTTAACAAGTGGCTGGAGGGCTACTTGCATAACTATGTCAGTGGGCAGCAGCGAGCATTGCTGAAGTGGTTGCATCTGGGGGAGTACTGCTACAACACTACACATCACATGTCCATTGGTATGTCACCATTCTATGCCTTATATGGGTATCATTCTTTATCTTTCGCTGACATGATGTTTGGTGATAGCAAGGCTCCTAGAGCCAAGATTTGGATCCAAAAGAGTCAGGATATCCTCCGAGCTCTCAACGATAACATGGCTACAGCGCAGAACCAGCAAACGCTGTATGTCGACAGGGGTCGGGTGAAGAGACAGTTTGAGGTAGGGGACATGGTCTACCTACGATTACAGCCATACCGATAGTCGTCACTAAAGCAGAAGGGGGCTGAGAAGCTCAAGCCCCGCTTTTATGGGCCATACAGGGTGATACGCAGGATTGGGCAAGTTGCATATGAGTTGGAGCTGCCCCAAGGCAGCAAGATTCATAACATTTTTCATGTATCATGCCTGAAGAAGACATTGGGGCAGCAGGTGACAGTAACAGATGAGCTACCACCCATGGATGATGAGGGGCATTTGGTGTTGCAGCCAGAGGCTATTATTGATACCAGGGAGAGGCAGCTGCGGAGCAGGATGGTTCGGGAATTCTTGGTGAGGTGGAAGAATTTGCCGGATGAGGATGCCACTTGGGAGAATGAGAAAATCTTGTAGCATCCATCACTTCAATTGCTTGAGGACAAGCAACATTTTGCCGAGGGAGACTGTAATATTCCTAATTAGCCATGGCTAATTGGAATATTCGATT
>APFE030931794.1:19927-64697 GCA_000404065.3 Pinus taeda | reverse complement strand
GATTATGTGCATTTGAGCTAGTCACTTCAACTCAGAGCACGCTGGCTGTTTAGCTAGTCTACAGCACTGTTTCGTGCATCGAGTGTCTCTGTTCGGAGATCTCACCCTTAGCCCCGGGGGACTTCGAGTGCCTGCTCAAGCAAGGTATTTCCATCAGTATTTTTGCAGTAGTTTCAGCAGCATTTTGGTAGGAGGATTGAGCATCTTGGATGACTACGCAGCACTGAGAGGGATGACACAGTTCTTTCTGGCAGGAGTTTTGGATTAGGGTTTTGCAGGAGGATTTGTGCTGGGTGATTGAGCAGGGGACCAACCCTTGCATATTTGAGGATTTTTGGTAGAGTTTCAGGCAGAGTTCTAGAGGGGTTTCTTCAGTGGCAGCGTAGAACATTGAGGGACTGCACAGATCCCCAAGGGGGTGATTTTCGAAGGTCGGCCATTTCAGAAAAGCTTTCTGGGTTTTTTTGGGTTTCTTGAGTAGAGTCCGATTCCAGAGTTTCAGCGTTTTCTGAGGAGGGGAACAACCCCAAATCCTCATTTGATTTTCAGCAGCAGCAGCAGCACGGCAGTTTTCCAGCAGCTGGGACGCAGTTCAAAGAGAAGCCATTCCTTTGCTATTCTGAGTGTATTTCTTCACTTGCCTTGTGCAAGTTGAAGTGCCATCTTCCTGATCACCTCATGTACTCATTCTTCTACTTAGTATAATAAAATGGCTTAGCATTTCTCGCTGCATTTCTTGAGTATCTGTTTATATTTCATATATACATTATTGTTGTTGCACTACTGTTATTATATCTCTGTGATTTTCTCGGCTATTATACCACTTGTACGTTTTTCAGGTTGAGATTTTGCTGGGGGTTTGAGGAATATTCTAGGTTAGGGATATTACACCTTAGGTGTAGGAGATATTGTGAGTGCGCAGCAAAGGGAGAAGCAGAAGCAAGATGAGGCGCTGGTAGATCCTCCCACCACTAGTGGTCGAACCATGTAATGTCCCAAATGAAGAAAATTTGGAACAAACCCATCACACAAAATTATCATGCACTTAACAGAAGATTGCCATGTAAAAACCCAAATACCAAAAATTTGATAAAAACAATAAACCCACAAATTGCACAAAAATCTCATTAAGGGATCACAACATGAAGAACAATGAGAAATGCAACAACAAAATCTAGCTTTATTATATAGAAATAGATGCCAATACAATAGTCGGGAATGACCCTCCAAGATAATAATGGTAATGTCGGCCTCCAAACTGAAACAGGAAATCAATCACTACACTTGTGAATTCTGAATGAATCCACCAAGGGGAGATGGGTGCTCGCGCAATCTCACTGAATCACCCAAGGGTTTCCATCTTGGGGCTACCAATGGAGTAGAGACCCAGGTTCTCAACCCCTCTCATACAAGAAACAATACTCAAATCCAAGATGTGCCCTAGTGACCTTCTCCTCCTCCTTTATAGATCTCATCGATACTCCAAGTCTCTAGAAGCATCTTATTTTATTATTTTATTATTATTATAGAAGCGCCTCCATTAACTTTATCAAGTGACCTTTTTATTTTATTTTATTTTACTTAGGTCACTTTTGGCCCTTTTTCTCTAACTAATTATTTTTCCTAAATTAAATGACTAATTAAAGTCATTTTTAACTAAGAAAAATGGAAAATCACCCACCATACTTTCTTCGACCGCTAGAAGTCTCTTCTCATCATCCCATCCTGTAAAATCTTCTCGTTCCGGTTCCAACGAGCTATTATACTGAGGTGTTCCTTCAAGTAATCTCCCCGGAATGCCACCTCGAGCATAAGTAATTAAGTTATGCCTAATAATAATGCTGATTTTTTTAAGTTGTCAGAATGCAATGAAACGAAAGACAAACTGTGCGTATGATGGAATATGCCAAGCGAATGCCATCAAATCCCATAAAAACTCCTCAAAACTCCATCGGAGCCCCTGATGACATAAACCTGCTCCATTGAACTAGCCATCCCCTACCTTAGAAATCCACTCTTGCTGTACTATGAAAAAGAATAAAAATGGGGACATGACAGTCCTCCTGCCCCAAGATTTCTTGCCCTCAAGCAATCCAAATTTGTAGACCAATCTGGTGGCCCGACGCAACTGAGACCCAATGCCCGGATCCCACACGAACCATTGGGTGATGCTCTGCTCCTGTGTCAACCCATCATGACCAGACCCCTCAATGCCCGGATCCCAGACTAATCTCTGACTGAACCTGATCAACGAATCCTCCTGGATCCTAATGCCACAAAAAAAAAAATATCAAGGCTCCATGGCCCCTGCTCTGCTATAACTCCAACCAGGAATGTTGCTCCATCCATTGCGTACCAATTCATCACCTCTCTCCAATCCAACTCTTGGCATAAACCAAGGTCAATCTCATCATGTTGATGTTGTGTTGAGATACTGATGAGTGCCCAGCCTACATCCTGTTGCCAACTGAAGCATGTAATATCCCTCGCCTCTAAGGGCTCCTGCAATACAATGCCACTAACTAAAAATGATACTCCATCAGTAGGGTACCAGCTCATGATCTTTCGCCAATCCAATGCATGGACTCCTCTGCAAGGAATACATCTGTTATGCTGATACTGGTCCATGCTCAACTCTTGATGCTCTACCTGGACAATCAATTCATGTCCAAGAAATCCTGCCTCTTTCCCTCTAAAGGATAAAAGTGGGCAAACTGTGTTGCAAGCCCTGTCTATGAACTCTTGGAGAGGGTTGCTACCTTAATATGTTGCAGATTTGCTAGCTACCACTACATATGTTTGCACCTCATCAATGGGTAGACCCAAAGATGGATGCACTACCACCTCCAACAACTCCTGCCATCTACTAACCCCCTGCAAGACAACCCTGTCAATCTCCAGCATCTTCTGAGGGAAAGTGTCTACAAATACTGCCTCCCTGGAGGCTGCCTCCACATCTGTCTACTCCACTCCATGGCTGGCTCCAAAGGTGTCTGCTCATCCTCCATCATGGGCTCAACATGACCCACTAGCTGACTCTCCAAAAATGGCCCATTCCGCACACTGTGTGTATCATCTGACTCATGCTCCTCTATGTGCTCTCTATGCTGAATCATTAGTCACTCATCTGCTCCATGATCTCCTTCCCTCATGGAAACAATCGGCTGCTCCTCGTACTCCTCTACCACGCATGGATGCATATCTGGGCTACTGCCATCATCTTGTGCTCATCAAAGGCATCATCGTATGAACCTATGGACTCATCCAACAAAGAGTCCTCATCTTGACAGACATAAAGAATATATCCTTGCTCTATCATTGTCATCTCTTGTGTCACTCAAGCATGACTGGTCAGGTCCCCAAGGTCCTTCGCAGATGAAACAAAGTCCCTTCCTCAGCTCATTTTTGCTGGAAGATCCACCACACCTAAGTAATTCTTCCCTGATCAACTGTCTCCTGATCAACCCAGTGTTCTACTCAACCAACCTTTCAGCTAGCTCATAAGCAGCAGGTGAGATGAGCTTCTCTCTCCTCCAGACAGACAACAATCGAGACTGCAACTCCAACAAATGGCATCACGACCTCTCATACATGATGATAAGATGGACTGCATGTATGTTATGACTCTGTCAGAGTGATGTTTCCTAATGTTGAAGAAGCATTGGAACATTTGCAGGATCAAACCATCACACTCAAGATCAAACATGATTTCATAAGTCCTAGTCATGGCCATAACTCCTAAAATCTCAAGCTTATTCCCAAAGGTAGACCCTGCATTGTTGTCCAAGTCTCAGAAAGTTTCTATCATCAATCTGAAAACTCTCTTCATAACATCATCATTGTAACGAGCTATAAGTGCGTTAGTCTCATAATGCTACCAGACAAGATGAAACTGGAAGTCTAACCCCTTCACAAGGTTCCTTCAAGAACTTGGGTTGTATGAGAGCAAGCATAGCTGGTCTTAGAACCCAAATTAGTTTCTTTCTTTCTAGCTGGCTCATTTTGGAAAGGAGTGCATCTAGTTCATCAAGTTTGAAGAGAACTTTCCATGTGACCTTCATGTGCTTCAAATATGTCCCAAGCACAAAGATTTTTTGTTCAATCTCCAACTCTTTCTGCAGATGTCTTAGCTGTTCTTTTTGAAGAATAGCATAGACCCCTTTGGAGAAAGGTTTGTGGTTTTGTTTTTCCACTGTCTGCTTTGAAGTGGTACTGCTGCTAGAAGGTTTGAATTGTTATTGACCAAGCCTTTTGAGGATGCCCATGAGGTTTCCTAGGGACTTTCCAAAGTCCATCTTAGAATATCACTGTAAGATTCCCTTGCAGAATAGCTTAGGAATTCACTGAGCTTTCTGAGTGTGTTCGAGGTAGTTTTGGGGAGAATCAATTTATTAAGTGCTCAACAAATACCCACAGACTTGAAATTAACTTGCACTAATTCATATCTGACTCAAAAATTGACATATTGTTGATGTTTGACAATATGGAAATAGCACCAACATAAACAGTATTTTCTTCAATTTGAAATATGAATAAACAATGAGCAGATGAGAGCGATTAAAACCTAGTATATGTATACACAGCAAGATGTTCTTCAACAGCCTCCAGATTTCAGCAAAAATATTTCGTGGATTGCTTCTCTGTTGATGTCCTCTATCTGCTGCAACAATTATGTTGACATATATGTCAAGCGAACAATGGATAACTTTAGAAAATTAATCTCTGTTGAGTCTGCTCCAAACTTAGTCAATTCGTCTTAGCACAATAATATCTTCACTTGGAAATTGTTCCAAATGATCCTTTAGTTTTCTGAGTTTTAGTGAATTTCTCCAGTGAGAAATTTTGTCAAACACCTTGACAGCGTACTTATGTAGGTCTAGTTTTGTCGGTTTAGTTTTAAAGCAGTCAATAGCACAGGAATGCAATTAGATCTCTGCCAGCAATAGAAATAATATCATTCACTGGATTGGTGTAGGAATATATTTAAGGCGAAATTATATTGGCAAATACGCTCCCACCCTAAAAAGGACTGAAACTATAAATACCAGCAAACAGAATCACCAATAAATCGCTGCAAGAGCCTATGGCCACTACAGAATACCTCCAGCTATTCAAGATAGCGTCCGCACATCGACAAAAATAATCTTACCCGGTCTAAAGATAAGTGATGATCAACAACCTTTGTGCACAGTGGAGAGTCGTGACATCTTTCCTGCATAGATTTATACGTATATTTGAGATAAATCTAGAGCTAAAAGACGTGTATTCTCAACCCAGAATGTAGTGTGTAGATGTGGAGTTAAGTGGGGCAGTACGCAGCTCAACAAGTGGGCGGCTTCCACGCACAATAGAGCAAGGACACATGATCAACATATAAACGGCCAGCGCTGAAGATCGTTCTCAGCTGGAACAAAACTTGTGTAAATCTATCCTGGGTATTTGTGACTTCGACATTTCTAGAGGAAATCTTCAGACATCGAACCCTCCTTAATAGCTGCAATTTATTCATGCAATTCGACACTGGGGATTCGACTGATAAATTCGGCCTTCAACGAATAACTCATGAACTTGATAAACGGTCCTTAATGTAGCTCTGTTTAATCTGGATTTTGGGCTCGGTATCAAGACAAAATGTACATGCTCATGCTCAGAATCAAAGAAGTTCCTTCAGCACCTGCTCAGAAGAGGCAGCACGAATCATTACAAACTAATTAATTTGATGCGTGAAATATTTGGCCTGTCCACCTTAGCAACTTGATAAAAGGATTGATGGTCACGCCTTTGTCTTGAGCCTTAGAATACAAATTCGGTCTTCGAACCTTGCACAAGTAAGTAGCTCCAGAATTTATATTTCAAGCTTGCATTCGTCCCACCTGCGTGAGTATAAACAAGCTCTGCCTTAGCAGATGGCCCTCCAGGTCGAGCAAATCGACCTCTATGGCTCAAAAATTTCACTGAGAACAGGCAATTAAAATCGGCCTCTAAAATTTTTTTGCTTCATGGATGACGACTTAGATCTGGCAATTTTAGTAAATGCATCTCAGCAAGATATGTGTTTCAACCATTATCCGAGCCACCCTACACATACGTAATCTTCCACGTCACCTTTCCAGAAATGGAAAACGCATAACTATGCTAACACTCATTTCTTCTTGCTCTCTTGGAATTATCAATGAAAATAAAGCAGATGAATTAGCACAGACACTTTCTGGAATCCATTGTTCAACAATTGCGAATGATGATGTCAATCCGCACCAATACACAACTCCCTAGAAAATTTTCCGCTAGCAAATAAAATCCTCGAGTCGCTTTTCCAATACCAATGTGACTCTCTAATAATACCCAGGTCTTTGGTAATCTGACTGTATTTTGTCGTCCCAAAAAAAATTCAAATGTTTCTAGACTACAAATAATTCCTTGGCCACAATGATATTTGGTGCCCTTCTCGTCCCTCTTCCAATGATTTCACGACTCCTTTTGAAGTGATATGCAATTTTGGCCAACACTAAACCTTGCCTTTCTACTTCCGCAGTGCAAATTATTTTCTAGAATTGGCTATCATAAGAAAATTTGTAAAGGGGTTAATATTCAGGGAAAAAAATTCGCGCACAACCACTAGATTAGGAGTTGATAATCTTGGTTATAATCTGCAATTGAAAACTGAAACCTGCAAGTTAAACCAAGACCAAGGCTCTAATAGCACCGTAATGTTTCAAATGAAGAAAATTTGGAACAAACCTTCACAAAAAATTATCATGCATTTAATAGAAGATTGCCATGTAAAAACCCAAATACTAGAAATTTGACAGAAACAATAAACCCACAAATTGCACGGAAATCTCATTAAGTCATTAAGGGATCACAACATGAACAATGAGAAATGCAGCAACAAAATCCAATTTTATTATATATAAATAGATTCCAATACAATAGTTGGGAATGGCCCTCCAAGATAATAATGTTAATATCGGCCTCCAAACTCAAACAGGAAATCAATCACTACACCTGTGGATTTTGAATAATCACTACACCTGTGGATTTTGAATGAATCCACCTAGGGGAGATGGGTGCTTGACCAATCTCACCAAATCACCTAAGGGTTTAAAATCCACCAAGGGGATATGGGTGCTTGACCAATCTCACCAAATCACCTTAGGGTTTCCATCCTGGGGCTACCAATGGAGTAGAGAAGCAAGTTCTCAACCTTTCATACAAGAAACAATGCTCAAATCCAAAATGTCCCATAATGACCTTCTCCTCCTCTTTTATAGATCTCATGGATAGATCTCCAAGCCTCTAGAAGCATCTTATTTTATTATTTTATTATTATTCTAGAAGCTCCTCCATTGACTTTATCAAGTGACCTTTTAATTTTATTTTATTTCACTTAAGTCACTTTTAGCCCTTTTTCTCCAATTAATTATTTTTCCTTAATTAAATGACTAATTAAAATCATTTTTAACTAAGGAAAATGGAAAATCGCCCACCATACTCTCTTCGGCCACTGGAAGTCTCTTCTCATCATCCCATCTTGTAGATCTTCTCATTCCGATTCCAACGAGATATTATACTGAGGCGTTTCATCAATTAATCTCCTCAGAATGCCACCTCGAACATAATTAATTAAGTTATGCCCAATAATAATGCTGATTTTTGAATTTTTTTGGAATGCGACGGGAAATTGTGCAGATGATGGAATATGCCAAGCGAATGCCATCAAATCCCATAAAAACTCCTCAAAACTCCATTGGGACCCCTGATGACATAAACCTACTCCATTGGCCTGGTCATCCCCTGTCGTGGAAATCCACCCTAGTTGTACTATGAAAATGAATAAAAATGGGGACATGACAAACCAACATGGAAGTTTGTCAAACATTGAGAGATACAAAGGAGTTCGTTGAAGCACCTAAGAAGAACAAGAGAGAACACAAACAACCAAACATGTACCAATCATTGATGGCACAGGTTGTTGAACTTCCAGCTATCAGGAGGTTTCACAACATCAGGTGTGGGTAGGTGTCATGGTAGAAGAGTATAGTTCTATCATGATGAATGATGTTTGGGAGGTAGTGTCGGGGCATGAGGTTAAGTCAGTTGTGGGCTCTTGATGGATCTATAAGATCAAGTATGTTGTAGATGACATGGAAAACTACAAGGCTAGGTTTGTGGCAAAGGGGTATGCAAAGAAGGAATGTATAGACTATGAGGAGATCTTCGCCCCAGTTGCTAGATATACTTCTATCTAGTTGGTTGTATCTCTAGCAGCACATATAAGATAGTAGATTCACCAGATGGACATCAAGTCAACTTTCTTGAATGGGGTGATAGAGGAGGAGGTATATATAGGACAATCAAAAGGCTTCGAAACACATGAGAGGGGCACACATGTGTGCAAACTGAAAAAACCTCTATACAAACTCAAGCAGGCTCGAAGGGCATGGTATGGTTGGACTGACAACTACTTGCAATAGATGGGATTTGTCAAGAGTGATTTAGATCCCAACCTTTACTATTTGATGGTAGAAGATGAGCCACTCATTCTAGTGTTGTATGTGGATGACCTCTTCCTAACAGGGTCATCAGGGCTCATAGAGGACTGTAAAAGGATCCTTGAAGTAGAGTTTGACATGAAGGATTTGGGGTTGATGCATAGGCTTGGAAGTACGGCAGAAGAACAAGGAGGTCTTCCTTGGTCAAGGGAGATATGCTACAAAGCTCTTGAAGAGATTCAGAATGCAAGACTGTAGACATATGTCTACACCAATGATTACCAACTGGAGGAAGATAAATGCAGCAAAGGATGAGGACATTGACCCCACCTTGTCTTGACATCTTATCGGTTCCCTCATGTATCTGGTCAACACTAGGCCAAATATTTGCTTCACGGTCAACACTCTCAGTTACTTTATGGTGGGACTGAAGAGAGTGCATTGGATAGCAATGAGGCACAATCTGAGGCATTTGCGTGACACAGTTGAGTATGGATTGAAGTATACTTAAGGTGATGGTAAGAGCACATCAGGGTGTTGCTTAAGCGTTGGATCAGGGGTGTTTTCTTAGTGCAACAGGAAGGAAAAGTCTATGGCACTGAGCTTCGCTGAATTAGAGTACATGGAAGTTGGCATGGCCACATGCGAAGCTATATGGATTCGAAAGCTGCTAGTAAGCTTATTCAGTTAGAGGTTGGAGGCAACCAATATCTACTGCAATAATCAGAGTTGCATCAGGCTCTTTGAAAATCCAGTGTTTCATGATAAGTCAAAACACATAAATATCTTATATCACTTCATAAGAGATTGTGTACAGCATGGAGCATCCCAGCTACAACATGTTCCCATAGAAAAGCGGGTTGCAAATATACTCACAAAATCTCTAGGGAGAGCTAAGTTTGTCTATTTCAGAGAACAAATGGGTATAATGGAGAACCCTTTTTAGTAGTAGATGGATCAATGTTTGGCATAGTCACATATTAAGGGATAGTTGCAGTCAGTTGTTGAGGGGCGCAGAGCAGTTGCAACGCAAACAGCTACTCAGTAGACAATGCAGAGGCTAGTTGTAGTCAGAGACTTAAGAGATAGTTGCAGCTCAGGGACATAGTTGATTCAGAGTTTTTGCTTTTAGTTGTAGTAGTTGCAACGGTAGCAGTAGCATGAGATCAGTGATAGCGCAGAGCAATGTTGGCAGCAGTGCAAGGAAGAACAGAGCAGTGTTCGCAACAACTTAGATGTAGGGTGATTAAGCTACAAAGTGGCATATGAATTAGAGTATGTGCAGTGGTTGGTGGACAGTCGAAAATTGTCACAGTTGTCATACATTAGCAGCGTGAGGGAAGATATTATGGGAGACAACACCTTCCTCTCTAAGAGGGAGTATTATTTTTTGTAGCATCAGACAGGTGTTCTTGTCTTGGCTTTGGTCAAAGAGGCTAAGAAAGACAAGATATCCAAAACCCATAAAATGTTTTGGGAGAAAACACCCAGAGACAACTCAATTAAATTAATTGATCGATAAGTAAAAACTGCCTAAGTCTAACTTAGGGAAATCGATTAATGAAAGGGAATTAATTGAGAAAAGTGAGAATGCTCTAGAAGCTCACATGGATTGAGTTTGAGATGATCTTAGTCATTGGTGAGGATCTAATCATGGTCATTGGTTCACCAAAAAGAGATTATACAAGCAAGATGATGGGATGAAGATATATACACTAATAAAGCGACTTCCTTGGCAAATCGAGCTACCCAATTGCAGAGATTGAGCAAGGGAGTGAAGTTCGAGCTAGAAGGGACTCAGTAGTAGCAGCAGAGATTTCGGTGGAGGTTTCTAATGTCGTAAGAGTCAGCCATAGGAGGTCGAGTTATTCCACAGGAGGTTGCGCAGGGACCTGTGCAAAGCCTTAAGAAGGCAGTTCAATTCAACCAAAGGGAAGGTTAATTTAGGTGCCAGAGATCGGGATACTTTTCCAGAGGGCCAGAGAATCACTTCCAGAGGCAGTAGTAGGTAGGACGTCTTGATCAGAGGTGGATTCGGGGAGTGCATGTGAGGGACTGTGCAACATCTACGTAGAAGCATGTGCAAGGGTCTTAAATAGCCATTTTGAGTGGCCATATTGTTGTTGGATTGCTTGTGAAGGGAAAAATTCCCTCAATATTTTGGCTTGTAATTTCTTTGGAGAGGATTGCCAGTTTGGCATCCAATTTGTACTTAGAGTTTTTGATGTTGGAGAATAATAATAAAACCCTCATCTGCTGCACCAGTTTTCCCATATTGGGTTTTTTCAGGGCCATTTGTTCAAAAATAATGGTGTCAATTTTGTTGTGTATATATGCTCTATTTTCTCAGTTCCTGTATTTTATTTTCCCGCGGTATTTTATGGTGAAGAAATTGCAGTGTGATTTATTCGTTATTTTGTCATAACAAAATAAACTGCATAATTAATCAGTTAGAAGAATAAATTCCAGTTGTTGCATTTCAAGGAATTTTCACACCTAGTGAGTTGTACCACCTCCCTCTGCCTTCTAGACCCACTCACTCTACCTCTGGGAAATAGATTCGGCCACTGGCAACAGAAACATGGTCTCTCTGGCAACTCACATAGGGAAAATTGGCTACTCATACTAGCTAATTAAACCTACTTCTCTGCAGATAATTCGATCCCCTTCTTCCCTCTGGAAACTAGAAATCATTGTGGAAATTTTCTTCAGAAAATTTCCTCCCAAATCTCTGTTGAATACCTCGTTGTTGGTGTTTCCCTAGCTTCAGTTGTGCCCTTGTTGAATCACAGCAACTGGGTAAGTAGAACTGCTCAACTCTCTTGATGTGTTCTCCAAACCCCATCAACCCTGCTCTTATAATATTCTTTCGGGCAACCAATAGCCATGATCACATCTCAATCGATGCCTAGGATCATATTGATTCCATCAATTAACTTTTCCAAAAGTCTCTAGAGTAAAATTGACCTTCCTCAATTAATCTAATTTAATTAACCACTCTTCCTAAGTTTGACTTAGGGAAATATTTAATTATGGTTAATTTATTAATTGAGGTGTTTTTAAGGCTTTTCTCATGAAACTTTTTATGGGTTTTGGAGATCCTGTGTTCCTTAGCCTCTTACACACTATAGAGATTAGAAACATTGTACACTACTACCTCAAAAATTCACTCCCTCTTAGTGAGGAAGGTGTTCTCCACTACTCCCATATACTCCTTGAAGTAGGCAAACTTTTCCATACCCAAGGCCTTCGTGAGTATATTAGCCACCTGCTAATATGTGGGAACATGCTGTAGTTGAAATGATATGTGCTTCCACTGCAGCAGTTTGATCTCACATTGTTAATGCCTCTACGCTACATCAGCAATGCTTCTATCACTGCAACTATGAGTATTGACCTTTACTATGTCACTGCAACTAGCCTTGCACCGGTCTCCCAAGTATCTAACTGTGCATTGAAACTATCTCTACAACTATCTAACAAGCTTTTCACTGCGCGTTGCTGACTGAACTCATGTAACAACCGTATCACAATTGTTTTACAATCCTCCTGCTACTAAATACTTGGGCTCCCGTGTTGTTTTTCCACGATATTAAAGTCTAGGATAGAATCTTAAATCATTGATGTTACCAATCCAAGTATCACAACAAGACTACTTTGCACAGGGGAATAATATACAACATTAAATCTACTAATGCACAAAATACAAACAATTATTTATAATTTTATACAACAACCCAACTTTGTTATATCAACAAACTGATAATACAACAATCTAGGGCAATGTTGCACTAAACGACCCCCTCCCCCCTGCAAGGATCCAAACCGGGAATCGCGCCCTGTATGGATCCGTGGGGGATCTGCAGTTCGGAATTCCAAAACTGCAGATCGGGCTGACATAGAAGTTCTTGGAAATTAAGAACTTTGCCAGCCTAATCCGCGGTTCTGGATTTCCGAATCGGGGATCGAACATTGGATCCACAATGAATCAGGAACGGATCCCGAGCGGATCCAAATGGAGATGGACGATTCCACAGGGTTCTAAATTTTTTTATTTATTTTTTCTTTAACTTAAGTTGGGTTGGGGCTTCTCGGACACTCCCAAGGTGCTCCCTTGATGCTTCCTAGATGCTCCCTCATGGTAATTTTAAATTCTTTCATTTTCATCATTTTACTTAAAGTTTTAGCATTACCATGAAATGACTCAGGATGTTTGAGAGTGGTTCCAGCCTCATCAGATTTCATATGGAGAAAATAGAATTTCATATCCTATTCAAAATTCAACGAACTTAAATGCGCAAATTCGAGGGCGCAATTTTAACTAATAAAAACCCTCAAAAAACACCAAATCCACGGTGAAATGAAAAATAAAAACTATCAAATTGAAGAGAAAGGAATGATCTGCTCTGATCACAATCTATTGCTGAAGTTTTGGGTGAAAATGCACTTTCAAAGATTTCCCAATGGTAAAAACACAAATGGTAAAGAAATTTTTACTTTTTGAACTTTTATAAGGAAAATAGGCCTATTAAAATAATATTTTTTGCCTTTGGCTTCGAAAAATTCAATTTTTTTTGTTTTCTTCTACTATTTTTTGAGTAGTTATGATGATTTTTTAGTTTGAATATGTAGTTTATAGGTTTAATTATGAAAATAGATCATTTTGGTGATGCGTAAACTTTTATCACTTTTTCGGGCTCTTAAAAGCTACGAAAAAGTGAAATATTGGAGTCATATTTAAGCTCTTTTCCAACTCTCAAAATGTGAAACGATTGTCGAGTATGATTGTTTGTTTAGAATTCGTTAAAGAAAACGAAAAACATCTGTTTGATATAAGTTTAGCCCTTTTACAAATTATGTGGACTATTTACAAAAAAGGTATACTTTGACTAATCATGGTCAAAAGAGTTCTCTCCTGCATTATTTTACCCGTTTCCGAGCTTGAGAGACTAAATTTATGAAAAATGACATTTCGGAGTTTACTTATGTTTTTCTTTTGACTCCTTAAAAATGAAAAACACTGAGCTTTACTTTCTTCGGGATCGTTAAAATTTTACGTTGAAAGAATTGAATGAGTTTTTTTTTTCTTTTTTTTTCTTTTTTAAACTCTTTAAATATTAAAATGACATCATCAAGTTACTCCTCGGCTAGACTCGTAAAATATAAATAGTACAGGACTTGTCAATCATAATGAGAGTGAATCGCTCCTTACGGTTCATTAAAAATACTCTGCAGGACTCATTCAAAGGATGAGCTTACAGGACAAGCACATGTTATCATCCTCAAGTTTGCATAAAAATAAAGAGGTACTTGCCAGTAATGGTGCGGGAAATTTGGAAAAAAACATTTGTTTTTATATTATAGGAATGCAACATGTCGCTCTTGAACATGACACTCTGTCACCTTTATGTCTAGGATGGGAAATCCATTTTTCTCTCAGTTGATCATACCTCATTGAAAATCTTCAGTTTGGTTTTGGGTCTTATTTTTAGTCAAATGCTACTAGGTCGAAATGTCGTGTCGCTGATATGTTCAAGAGAAGTCCAACCTCAGTTAAAATTACCTTGAAATTCACCACCCTCAATCGCGTAGGCCATCCCTAAGTCAGTCCTGGATCACTCCAAATTTGTTCTTCAAAACTTGACATGAGTTTTGTGTCGTAAGCCCTCCTGCGATGGTTCGCTTCCTATTGACTTCAACTCATTATCTAGAAAGTTGGTCTAGAAACATCCTTTAGTACCTTGGAGTCTGCATGCCTTAATGGCAGATTCCTCGCCTTTGATGATAAGTTCTCATCATTGACCTTCGATCGAATGATTCTATTTGTTCGACTTCAAGACAGTTAATCACACTTCGTAGATTGTATTAAGGTACCTTTAGAACCATTGTCATTCTTGGTGGTCTCTCTCGCACCTGTTAACGGTTCACATCATTGACTAGTAATCAGGTGGTTTCTACCATGTTCGACTTCAAGGCATCCACTCGCATGGTTAGATTCGTACTATGGATCGATAGAAATAAAGACCAAGACCCTAAATCTAGTTTCATTCATCTAGGCTGCGTGGAGTTTTAAATATTCATGATTCTAAAGATGGATCCATATTTAATGGTTGTGTCCATACTTGTCTACTATTGACGTGGATCTTTGTATATTTCCATATTTTTGCTCTGAGTATGGGAATGCCTACCTCAATGATGATTATATGAAGATATTGTATTGTAACCCTTGATTGTTTGTTTCAAGTCTCCAACCATGGTCTCTAATCCAAACTTTGGCATAATAAACTGCTTCACTCCTCAAACATCTTTTCTGACTTTGCACTTTAAGGGGTAATCTGTTACACATCATTTTGTCACCATTAGGAAAACGACCGCCAATTCGGATCTTTCATTATTCGATGAAGTGTTCTAAGCATTCCCCTGCAATGTTGGAAGAAAAACAATCCTAAAGACAACAAGAATCCTGGATTACATTTCTCAAGAAACCTACTTTTAAGCATTTGCGTGGTTTCCTAGCCAATATCTATGCAACTACAGTTTTGACCATTGTGGCCTGGGCAATATGTGCTCTATATTCCACTAAAAACTACGCAAATCACTTAACAAGAGTAAAAAATAAAAATTGATTTCCAGAAGCCTTGTTTGAGGAATATTTCCCAACTGAAAGCCTCGAGCCTTTACGTGCTTCGGCATCATCCCTTTGTTCAGGGAGAAAACTTCCTCTCTTTGTGGAATCTTAATCCCTCTTTTTGAGGATCTTATCCCTTGAGAAGAAAATCTCAAATCTCCTCCTCTTGGCCTATAAATGCAACACATACCAGAGAGATAAGGACTTCTGAATGTAAACTTATGTTATTGGAATAGGGCTGGAAAGCTTGTCGCCTAAGGGGAGGATTAGACACTACTAGGAGGAGGCTTACATCATCAAGACAAGGTTTTATTGCTTCTTCTTGTTCAAAGATTAATACAATCAATTGTTTCTTTCCTAATTTCACTTGTTTTAATTCCCTTTGCAAAGTTCATTGATATTTTGCATAATTTATAACTGAATATTGGTTTAATCCTATGATATGTGCAATATTGCAATTTTCATTTGCTTTATGTTTCATATTTATCGATGTTATGCTTTTATGCGTTGTTTGTTTTTGTTTATGCAAATCTTCCTTTGAAGCAACGAGGAAAGGCTTTTGAAAGCATTAGAAGGACTTCCACAGGCATTCCATAGAAAGGTTTGAGGCTCTAGCATATCTCATACTTCATACTTCAGTTGTAAATTAAGGAAAGGTAGCAGTCACTTGTTTTGTTTGTTACTAGATCTCTTTGGAATCTAGGGAGATCGCTCTTGTCCACTAGAGCGATTTGTCTGCCATAACAATAGGGGCCCACAATATTCAGTAGTAGGAGGATCACTGTCAGTTGATGTAGTCATATTCTGGAGTGATAGTTGTAGACTAGTTACAGTCAGGTGTCAAGGAGTGCAAGGCAATGTTGACAATAGAGCAGGAGGCTCAGTAGCAATGCAGATTCCTCAATAATAGTGCAAATGCTAGTAGCAGTCAGATGCTAAGGAGACAGTTGCAGCACAAAGACATAGATGATTCAATGTTTTGGATGCTTCTTAGTTGCATTGGTTGCAACAAAAGCAATAATAGTTGAGAGGGAGTTGTAGTGTAGATGCAGATTTTCTAGCAATATAGCAGTGTCAGTACCAGCACAAATGTGACATTAGAGTTGCGCAGTGGTTGGTGGATAGTGGCAGGCAGTGATAGTGGCTAGACATGAATAGCATGTATGGAGGATGATGTAGAGACAGGGTGTTGTAGCAATACGACACTAGAACATCTTCCTCGCTAAGAGGGAGTATTAGTTTTTGTAGCATTGGATGGTGTTATAGTCTTGACAACTATCAGAGAGGCTAAGAAACACTAGGACTCTAGAACCCAGAAAAGGTTTCAAGAAAATCCACTTAGAAATTCCTTAATTAAGTTAATTAATTAGTAATTAAAATTTTCCTATGTCTAACTTAGTGAGAATGATTAATTAACAACAATTAATTGAGGAAGGTGAGATTTCCCTAGAAACTCACACGGATCGACAAGGAAATAATCTCATCCATTAATTAAGTGTTAATCTTGGTCGTTGGAGTCCCATCTGGATATTATAATAAGAATTCAATGGGTAGATAGAAGAACACACTTGAGATCAATTTCCTTGGGCAATTCGACTTTCCAGAGAGCAACAACATTATACTGGAAGAATTCGAACTAGAGAGGGGATGCAAAGACAGAGAGGGGCAATGACAGTGAGCCTAGAGGAATTTTTCCAGTTTCGAAGAGTCAGAAAGAGGAGGCTAAGAATATTCTCCAGGAGGTTGTGCTCAAGTGAGCAGTTCGATTTAGCTGAAGGGGAGGACATCTTTAGTTCCAAAGTCTAGGACCAAGAATATTTTCTAGAGGGTCAGAGAAGCATTTTCCTAATCAGCATAGGTAGGAAAGCTAGTTGGTATCTGATTCGGGAAGAGCGTTTGGCAGGCTGCACAGAGGTGATGCAAAACTTGTGCAGGCTAGTTTGGACAACTAACTTTTCAAAGGTCAGACAATGTCGGGATTACTGGAAGAGAGAGTAAAATCCCTTAGTATATTTTTTCCAGTGTTTCTCTTGGGTAGATTCATCAGTTTGTCAACATTTATTGTAATCAGAATTTCTCACTACTACTTTATAATAAAAACTCTCAACTGCTACACTGGTTTTCCCGCATTGGGTTTTTTCGAGGACTTTTGTCCAAAAATTATCCAAAAACAACATAATTGGCTATTTGCTCAATTTCTTCAAATATTAACTAAGGTTGTTTCTAAGTGAATAAAGTAAGGAAAATTGATTTTTATGTGCCTTAAACTTAAAAAATTGAAATCTAAAATCAACCATGAGCAGTTGTTGGGTGCGGGATCCCCCAAGGGGAGTTTTGGGGCTTAAAGCCCAGATTTTGGACAAGAGATGTAAATCTGATGAAAAGACTCCACATTTTGTAAGCGCAGAGCGCGAAGTTCGTACATGAGTCATAGGGTTATCCGTCCACTTTTTTTAATGTAATGTCGGCTTTAGAGATCTACCTATGGTTCGCGGACCTTGGGATTGTATAAATAGAGCGAGGCTCTAAGTTGTAAAAGAAGTAAATAATGAAGGATGGAGAATTGAGTCTTGTCTGAAGTGTAGAGTTGAGTCTTTGGGTCATAGAGTAGGAGAAGGCTCTGCAGCTGAGTGTGCAGAGGCCTAGTAGTCCACAGCTGAGTGCGCGAAACCCTACAGCTGAGTGCACAGGGTGAGTCGAGTCGGTAACCATTGAAGCATTAATAAAGAGAAGTTTCACATTAATTGTGTGTATCTATTTTCTGTTTTTATGCTTTGAGTATAATGGGTATGAATTGCATTTTCACTATTTATATGGTGCGCGAACTTATATGATTGTGTTGATTAAATAAATGTTTGATAAGTATCTGTTTACGCAAAGATAACTAATAATTGCAAGAAGATAAGCAATATCTGTGGTGTAACTTGGGGAAATAGCTTAGATTGTTGCCATAAGCAGCGCAAAAGCACCTAAGCCCCTGGTGAGGTCTGCGCGAAGGCGGTTATAACAGATCGCGATGGTATCGCAGGTAAGGATAGTGCATGAAGTGACCTGCATGAAGGTATTCACAGTTGGACTAAATCGACCCCTCAGACATCTCGAGGATGCAGAAACTTGCTTCTAGCATCCCCCCATACTGCTTTGGGTGAGACTTCAGTCAGCGCTCCACGGACGAATGCCGAAAGGACAAGTAGTGTAGGGATTTGTTTGACTAATTAAATTCGAACCTGGGTCAGGGCCCCTCAAGCCAACAAATGGTTTCGTTGTCTGGACCGGAATCTGCATAGAGATGTCTGATGTCATATCATTAGAATCCAACTAAGAAGGAAATTGAAGGTTGGTTGGACAGGATAATTTACGAGTTCGCGGCACAGGAGAACAGGAACCCATGACTGACAAAAGAAGAGTGGTTAGACTGCTACCTGTACAAAGATCTACAAAATCTTCTTCGCATCTTTTCCTATTGAGATGTACGAGTGGATCGCGAAGCTAGCAGATAGCCAGGGAAGGTGGAAACTCAACAATCCTATTGTGTGGACCCTAGAGTTAGTGTGAAGGTTGGAAGCATCGAAGGATAAGATCGTGTGCATTGTTGATCACTGGCTCGATCGAATTATAGGAGGATTCATTACTGAGTTCGTAGTTGACACCTCAGTTAGCTACAGCGAGGCAGAGCGACGCTTTCTCAAAGGACCGTGAGGTAAGTACGTAAAGTCTCTGAATACTTGGATTAAAATGTTATTGTGTGAAAAGAGGGTTATGCAATTACCTTGATGTTCGAATCTATACGAAGCAAAAAAACCTACAGAAACGAAGGAAGTAAGGGACCAGAGAATAGCCCTTTGATTTCACCTCCGCGAGGGGACGAGGACGAGCTCGTGAAGGTCTCGCCGCGAAGTCTGATAAGGCAAAGGATTCAGCAAATACCACCCCCACCCACACCACCACCAGCTTCACCGCCTTCACCTCCATCTTCACCCGTACCACCTCCACCACCACCTCAAGTCAATATGGAAAGCACGATAAAGTTGTCTACGTTCAAGGGAGTGGGAAATGAGGATCCAGACCAATTTTGGTTCATCATAAGAGGTGTATGGAAAGCGTAGGGAGTTACAGATGACAATATAAAGAAAGCGACACTGGTTAGCACCCTGCAGGACCGCACGCTGACCTGGTATATTAAGCACTCCAATGATAATCCAAATGCAGGAATCACGGATATCCAAGCAGCGCTAAATAGATAATTTAGTAGGTCGAAGTTTGAAGCACAGTCGATCATTGGATTCAGAGAAATCATAATGCTACCAGACGAGACTCCTTGGGAGTTGGATCAGAGGTTCAAGTGTACGATTCGCGAAGCTAATATGAATCTGACGGATGGACAACATCGCGAATGGTTTGTAGCACCGCTAATGCCACATTTAAGAAGCTCATTATCGCAGAATATGTTAACGACTTAGGCAGAGGCCTTCGAGATCGCGATGAGACTGCATGACACCCCGATGCAGGATCCTAACTTGGGAGTTCAACAGATCCACGCATAATTGAACTTATGCCTTGAGATGCAGAGTCTGAAACAGGACAGAATAGCTAGACCAGAAGTGCGCGAAGAGGTTATGGTGCATAACATGCAAGGGTCGGGGTCATGATAAGGACCACTACCCGGTGTTCACGAATTACCTCATGGGAGGAGGACTGATGCCCTTAAGGCCAGAAGCACAAGCAAGACCTAGTGCGGCGCCTGCTTTGTGGTGCGCAATTTGTCAAATCGGGAGAAAGCATGCTACGGACAATTGCCATTTGTTAAAGAAGTGCACGCAAAACTCGCAACAATGGTTTTGTAACTTTTGTAGGTCGGTGGGACACGATGAGCACACTTGTAGGAGTTATGAGTTGATGATAGATAGAACTCCCACCTACAGAGTTCAGGCCTAATCGTGGCCCCTAGACCCGAATGCAAGAGTGGTGCGAATAGGATTTCAGGGGCGCAGATGAGGCCGAGGTGGAGGAGGACCTGGAAGAGGTCGCGGACAGCTGATATGCTACAATTGCGGATGGCTGGGACATTATGCCCGCGATTGTATGAACCTAACGCGTCTATCGTATCTGTATTATACCTTGTTTGATCATGAGACAGAAGATTTTCCTACACTGATAGCTTGGATACACGACAAGGGAGCGCTACCACCTCCCCCGACTCAGAACCTGCAGATGATGAGGTATGAGCCACGCAAGGAAGATCCAAATGTGAACATTGTGCTCCAAAGTGGAATCGTGATGGGAGATGACAAAGGTAAACAGCCTAAAGATAGTATTTGGGTTCGCAAAGCTCCGACGAAAGAACTGGAGTTTGATTTGGAGCGCACTCGGGAAACCTTCATGGAAGCTAAGAAGAGCTTCACTGGTGCCTCCATTTCAAGAAGTAATGCCTCCACTTCAAGAAGCAAGGATAAACCGGAGTCAGAGATGGACCCATATATGATCACGATGTTCCTGGAAACATGCATCAAACTACTACGCGACAGTAAGGCTGTAAAAGGATTGCAGGAACTCATTAATAGATGTGTTGGGGCTGCACCAGGAGAACCGCACGTAGTCCGAAAGATTGAAAAGCATAAGCCGAGGACGAGAAGAGAAATGAGGTTAATTGCGCAAATTGGAGAATATGAGATAGACCAAGTAATTCTGGATTTAGGATCGGATGTGAACGTTCTACCGAAGCAAACATGGGATCGCATGGGGAGACCTACACTACAATGGTATCCTATTCAACTGCGAATGGCGAACCAGCAGAAGATAATACCTATGGGGAGATTGCAAGGAATTACTATAGATATTGAGGGAGCAAGCGCGCTAGCAGACTTTGAAGTAATAGAGATTGTTGATGAGAGTAATCCCTACCCCATGCTCTTAAAAATTCATTGGGCCACTGACATGAACAGGGTGATTAATCTGAAGAAGAGCAAGATGATTTTTGAGAAGAAGTCTCTGCGCATAGTTATACCCTTGGACCCTACTGAAGGATCGCACTATACAGAGACGGTGTGCGACTATGAAAGCGATGATGATTTGGATTGCATTTATAAGATAACAACACAAAACCAGCACTGGGTGAATCCCACTGCAGATGGGCGACTTGCATGGGAGCGCAAGATCTCTTGTACTTCGGATTCAGATGAGGAGATGGAGCGATGGCAGAACCAGTTACATGAGGTGACTACACTGAACTGTAATATGATGACAAGATCCCTGCGCTGCATATTAACGGAAGTGAGGGATCTGCCTACTTATGATGGCTTAAGTGAGGTAGATACTTTCCTAGATAAGTTTGAAAGGGAGGTGTCGGAAAAGCAACGCTTCTAGGCTTTGAATTGGGTATTGCATGCTACGCCCGCGAGGTGGTGGGGTACGCACAAAACGAGCTTTGATAACTGGCACGAATGTAGAAGGATGATGCGCACACATTTTGGGAAGCCTAAGGTGCGACTAACAGACAAATATGATGGATGGGAGGATCCGCATGCACACTTGGCCAAGTGGACGAAGGTCTATGGAAAAAATCCACAACTTGAGTGGATGCACCTATTATGTCATACCCTAGATGTTATACCCATGAATTGGTATATAGAGACAGAGCTCCGCCATGGGACAAGTGATGGGATATCCTGTGCGAAGGGTTCATGCTGACCTTCAGTTTTGAGGATGGATGGGGGGACAGTATTAATGAAGAGTTATAAGAGATAAAAGAAGCCATCTTTAGGATACCGCAGGAGCCTTTAGCCCCGAGTCAGCCTAAATTGGCTACTCAGCTGAGTTTCACACTAGAATGTTATAATGTAACTACTGAAGAGGTGTTTCCAGAAAAACTAGTGTCTTTTCGATCTCCTAGTCCCACTAAGATTGGCAACTATCTTAGAAACAAACAATCAAAGCAATTTGCAATTTCCTCTATGTATGATAGACAAGAGAGAAGCAAAGGGACTAACCTGGATCTTCCGCTTGAGTCCTTGCTTGATTTCTCTCTCCCTTGATAGAGCTTGCAACTCATCTCCTACTTGTCCCACTTAGAGAATACCTGTAGAAACAAAGTAACAAAACACTATCAAAGCATCTCGATCTATGATATCATAAACAATGCAGAATCAGAAATACATTGAACATACAATGGAATTCACAAATAACAAGATTCACAAGTACACAATTGTATGGAGGAAAATTCAAAGAACTTTATTAAAATAGAAGGGAGAATTACAACCCAACTATCTGATCCAGCATCATCCTCCCAGCATCAAAGCCCTCTTCAACTCATGAAAAGCAAGATCACCCAACAATACAATGTCTCTTTCTCAAAGACAAACTATCAACACTTCCTTACAAATTACAAAATTCCAGCCTCTAGATCTCTCAGATGAGGGATCAATTTATAGATGTTTACAAAGGTGTGAGTCATCTCTGAGTTTTTGATTAATGTCATTCCAATTGTAGTTCTTGGTTCCACTTGGAGATTTCTTGGATCTCTTACTCATCCTTGGGCGAATTCAAAGAGGCAAGTGTCATAGAGGAAGTTTCTAGAAGATTCCATGAGCATCCACTTAGCAAACTGTCTCAGACATTTGTCCATTCTCGCTTATTGCACCCCACAAAAGGCTTCTTTAGTATGCATCACACCTGGCTAGTGTAGGAGTCAGTATGCATCACACCCTAACAATGGAGCAGTCAGTATGGTCCTATTTTGGCCAGTTCTGAGTGGATTTTCAGGTGGAACTTTTGGGGAATGATGTAATCAGTTGACCATGATCCTTTAGGGTATGAAACAACACTTGTAGGGGTTAAAGAGCCCTTGGTTTATCGACATAAAAGATTGGGGTTTCGGTGCCCAAATATATCTACAACAGTTGCCCCCTAAAGCATGAAGTCGTAAATCTTTTGATGTCGGGTGAAATGCCTTGTTATGAGGATCCGAGGTATTCGAACTGGAAGGTGACCTGTATAAGATACAATACAATACATCATCATCATATTATTTTCATGATCTAGCTGAGGCGGGCATTCCCATGCTCAGCTTTATAAATTCATTTTCATGTACATAGGACAGATAATCATCTGCAGTTGCAGACTGACGATTCTTTATATGTAGAGTCATCATACCTTAGCTTGGATGATCATTTGTGCAGCTTCTGTGTACATTTGATGTCTTTATATTCCTGCATATATCGCAACCCGGATGGATGAAACTATATCCAGGGTCTTCAAATTCGTTCAATCTTCACCTGATGTACAAGTCGATCCATGTGAAAAGATGTTCTGAAGTTGAACATGGAAGGACATCACCTAATTACCAGCCAATAATGTAAGTTGTTAACAGGCACGAGAAGAATAACCGATAATGATAATGATCCTCAAGGTACTACAGTACAATTCACGTGGTGTGAATATATGATCTGATGTCGAACACCACGTAAAATCTTTCGGTCGAAGGCCATTGATGTAAACCTGTCGGCGGAAGTGAGAAACTTGCCATTGAGGCATGCACGCTTCAAAGTACTGAAAGGGTTGTTTCTAAGTCAACTTCTTGGATAATGAGCTGAGGTCGACAAGAAGTGACCCGTTGTAGGAGGGCCTTAATGTATCCCACATGTATGACACGAAACGTAGCAAATGATTTTCTGGAGGTAAAAACAATCTGATGGTACAAGGTTCAGAGATGGCGGTCATGAAAAATTGAGGGTGAAGGTATTGCAGCAGATAAGGCATTAACTAGATGGTGAATTCTCTGAATGACTTCTCTTGAACATATCGACGACACTGAGATGGATTGGTAGCGTTAACCCCAAAATTGAATGGTATGGAGGATCAATGGTGAAATGATGGTGAACGGAATAACCCAACCCGACTCAATCAGGGTGATGCAGTGAAAGTGTCATGTTCAAGAGCGACTTGCTACCAATAAAGTTCTTCAAGTTTTCTTCCATTTTTTCCCCAGTCATTGCTGACCAGTACCTCTTTATTTTTGTCAAGCTTGAGGAGGATAACATATGTTTTAGAAAACCTGCCGCTATGTTTTAGCGAGCCTAGTGATAGTGAAACTCGTTCTTGTCTGGGTGGACAAGTTTGTTGCTATTATTTTAACGAGTTTAACGACAAGGATAACTCAGTGCTTTTCATGTTTAGAGAGTTTGAAAAGGGACGAAAAGGAAACTCCCGCTATCCTTTTTCGTAGCATAATCCCTTAAGTCCTAAAAAGGATAAAATAATACGAAATGGATGATTTTTCGATAACTTTAGCGAGCCAAAAAGACAAGCGCTCGATCTTTTTTGTGGGATAATCCCTCAAGTCCTAAAAATATTAAAATATACTGGAGGGATGGCGCTTCCAATCACTTTAGCGAGTTGGAGAGGCTAATTGTTCGACAATCTTTTCATATTTAGCGAGTCTGAAATTTGTTTAAAGTGGACTCGTTTTTTGAGGAACGAGTGGCATTTAAGGTAGCGATCTGGTTCCGAGTAATCTTGGAACTTCTCACAACATGGTGATGTGAAGAGCTTGGCTAACAGGACCACTCATTGCAGCTATTCCTCAAAAGGGTAGACAATCAAGTGGAAGCGTTTGATCAGCCAAAAGGATGGAGGTGATGGCAGAACACAACCAAGGTTCAAAAGGCTGATAGCATGGCAATCACAGAGGTCGTTTACTAAAGGCGGGTTTATTTTTTAATGAGCTTGAACCTTGTGTTAACATATGCTTAGTGGCGGGTTTATTTTTTAATGAGCTTGAACCTTGCGGAAACATTGCTCATTTTTAGTTTTTCTTTTCATGTAAGCTAGAAATGATAAAATTAAAAAGCTAAAAAACTAGAAAAACTAGAAAGCTAAGGAACTACTGAGGTTAGGTAGGATGGTTTCAGCAGCAGCTGGACAAAACACTTCCTTTGCTTTGTCTGCGGCGCAGAAAAAAGTGAATGGTGTGTCAGACCAATAACCTAACCTAAGAAGTAAAGACTAAACAGCTAAAAGCTAAAAAGCTAAAAAGGCTAGAAAATGAAATTGGAAAAAATTGCATGCCCCCAACATGAAGAAAAGGAGAGTCTCTTAGTAACCATATGAAAATCGTTGTGGTTAAGCAAGATGGTTTTAGTCCACGGTCAAAACACTTCCTGGGCCTCATCCACATAGTGGACAACGGTGAATGGTGTGGGTCGGCACTTCCAATCACATAACCTACAAGGAAACTTATCTTTTCAGCTGGCTTCGTCTCAAAATAGACAAGGGTGCATGCCCCCTAAGCTTCATTACATTCACCAGATTACTCCCGGAAACCAGGTGGATGGAATGAAGGTTGAAGAGACATTCTCGACGCAAAAGGACCGTTTAGGGATGATGATCGACTTGGTGCTATGCTTGAACCGGGGAATGAAAGCTAGTCAATAGTGACAATTTTGCCTTCATGTGGAAAACACATCATTCGAAAGTGTTGAAACAATAGCTTCCACGCTATAAACATAGTCACGTCCAAGGAGTAGATTGTAATTTGACGGTCCTTGGACTACCATCACGTTCAAGTGAACGGTTTTCCTTCTCAAAGTTATGGGTAATTTAAGAAGGATCGCTAACGATCAACTAGTTCCTTTGTTGAAGCCTGACAAATTGTGTATGACTGGCATAAGTGATGGCGAACCAAGCACGTCCAAGAGGTTGAGGAAAGGATACTCACTGATGCCCCTTCATCTATGATAGTTCCAGACATGATCATTTTGTAAACTTGTACTATGATTCGGACTGGTACATTAGAAGGAAGGCAAGATCTTGCTAGTTGATTCCAATCAAAGGAAGTGACTAGACTACTTGGAGGGGGTATCGAATAAATGGTTGAATGAACCCCTTGGACTGGGAGTAAAGGAACGGGTGGATTGCCCCCAAGTTCATCAGACTATGTATTAACAAAAAGAATTTGAACGTATCATTCTCATTCTCTTTGGAAATTGTATCATCTGAAGGTGGACCTTCTAAAGGCAAGACTAGGTCGACTGCCATCTCGACCTGATGACTTTGGTCCAATATGGACTCAGAAGGTTCACTCTCAATGATAGGCATTTCAACCGATGATTGAGTTATTTCAGTCTGATTTTCAACTAGTAAAGGACTTGAGGTGAGTTTCTTGTATCCAGGTGGAAGTCGTTGTGGTGAAGCAGGATGGCTATGCAATATTCCCTTGTCCTCATCCAAAAAATGACAACAGGGAAGGTGATGGTCTCCTTCACATAATCGACATGGAATTTTGACCTTTCCTTTCTGTCCAGGAACTTCATTTTCACTAGTTGATGGTGTGATGTCAACATGATTTCCAGAGGTTGATGACACCGGATGGTGCAAACGGGGAGACCATTCTCTCAAGATCCATGGAATGAACAATCTCATTGAAAATGGTTTCCTTTGCAAATTAGACAAGGATATTTAGGATATTTAGTGTGTGGATTTTCACCAGATGGTTCATGGTTGCCCCCTTGTTTAACTGACTTCTTCTTCTCCTTCTCCTTCCCTTTCTTCTTCTTCTTAGCCACTTGGTTATTAGTATCAATATTTTCACCAAGTGAAGAGGAAGAAGGGGAGGGAGAAACAAACGAAGTAGAAGGTGAAGGGTCAACTTCAATATCAAATGGTTGTTGATTCGATTGCTGAGGAATTACAGTATTTTGAATGACAGAGGTTGAGAATAGCCATACCGGCAAACCAATTGTGATTCTTGGAAGGGACAATGTGGCCATATACGGAGCACCAATATTTCCCAAAGAAGAAAATGGACTAGGATTCCCCTCAAGAGGGGTTCCTTGATTGGTGGACTCCATTATCTCAACCTAAGATCAACGAAGGAACAGGGATGATATTCTGAATTAAATAAATTTTAATGACGCTTTGACACAACTTTGCTTTTTCAATTTTTAAGAGCCAAGAAAAAGCTAAAGATGACTCTAGTCCCCTTCGATTTTTAATGAGCCTAAAGTAACAAGTGCTCAGATAGACCTTTTCTTTTAAGGAGTCGAAAAGGAACGAAAGTGACCGCTCTGGAAATCTAGACAGAGGGATTACCAAACCAATCGCAAAACTGCAATATACACCTTGGTGATAAATTAAAGAGAAATTACCAAGGACTTATGTACGGCAGTCAATCTTCCCAAATGTTGTGTTCAGTGCATTGCGATTGATAGGGCGGCAGACACAACTTTCTATGGATCAAGGATATGAGCCTAATGTGGTCTCCCAATATATACTCGACAGTACAGAGAGCACAATTCCGTGCTAGTACTTGTCGTATCAAAGAGGAGGAATCACCCAACCTTCGATGAAAACGATGTTACTAGATTTTACGACGCCGAAATACGTCTCTAGCCTAGACCTCTAGATGTGTTGCGTTAGGTTCCAAAGAGTTGTTAAGTTCATTGAAATTTATTTTAGAGTTGATCTTGCTTAGAAGTTTGCCTTTCAAGGTTCACCACGTGATGTAGATGTAAAATTCCTAAATATGCGATCTAAAATGATAAACAGTCGTTGTTTACTTTTTAGCAATGAAAATCCTAGCTACTAAGGAAAGAAGATTACGATTCTTTCAAACTGAGAGCAAAGAGCACACACTAAATGCAATTTTCCTAAATCATTCTTCGCACACAATCTAAATGCAAATGCAAATGCATGTATTTGTTTTTCGTTCCCTTTAATGTGAAGAATGCCAAAAAAGGAAAACTGAGTATAGATCTGAAATATTTTTCTTCAAAGCGACATTTCGACAATTTTCTTTTCAAAATGAAAGGAAGACTTAAACGACACTTTTCAATTTCGAATAGAAGATGTTTTCGACACTTCGAATATCAATAAATCAAATCGAATACATGGAAAAAAGTTCAACCGACTATCTAGAGAAAGAATACTTTATGACAATTCTCTTTTTTGAAACAAAACGACAGTTATGACAAATTTTGCACCAAAACGACAATTCGATTTAAGCTACTTTTTGACAAAGGATCGTAAATGATGGAAAAATACATAAAAACATTTATTAATCCTAGTCAATGGAGGCTGATCTATGTAAAGCAAGGAGGTTTCAACAATGAGATATTGTTCATAAGCAGCAAAACAATTAAACAGAGCTGAAAACAAGGATAAAAAACCCAAATTTCAAGGAGAGAAATAGGATTACTCAGTCATCGCACCTGTGCTTCACAAAAACAGGGATGCATCTCACCTACTACACTCGGGAGGTGTGATGCATACTGGCTTCCAGTGATAGACAATGCGATGGGCCAGGGAGCGAAACTGAGGTGGGTTTTTGCTCAAATTTGCAGCTGAGTTCAGTGATTTAAGATGACTATGATGGACAGTAAAAAGCAAAGTATAGAGGAATGATCTTGGGAGGTTACTGAGCTACCACAAGGGCGTTTAGAATGCTTGTAAGTCAGATGTTTAGTTCATAAACTAAACCAGAGATTGGCTGAAGCAGCATTCATCTACTATGCACTTGCAGAGCAAGAGCAGTTCGAAGGCTATCTGGCTAACTTTAGGCTCCGTCTATAATTTATAAAGCAAACAACAATAACAAACAAACAAACTATTCACTCCCTAGCAGAGTCACCATTTTGTTTCCAGGAAAACTAGTGTCTTTTCGATCTGCTAGTCCCACTAAGATTGGTAGCTATATTAGAAACAAACAATCAAAGCAATTTGTGATTTCCTCTATGTATGATAGATAAGAGAGAAGCAAAGGGACCAACCTGGATCTTCCGCTTGACTCCTTGTTTGATTTCTCTCTCCCTTGATAGAGCTTGCAACTCCTCTCCTACTTGTCTCGCTTAGAGAATACCTGTAGAAACAAAGTAACAAAACACTATTAAAGCATCTCGATCTATGATATCATAAACAATGCAGAATCAGAAATGCATTGAACATACAATGGCATTCACAAATAACAAGATTCACAAGTACACGTATGAAGGAAAACTCAACGAACTTTATTAAAATAGAAGGGAGAATTACAACCCAGCTATTTGATCCAGCATCATCCTCCCAGCATCAAAGCCCTCTTCACCTCATGAAAAGAAAGATCACCCAACAATAGAATGCCTCTTTTTCAAAGACAAACTATTAGCACTTCCTTACAAATTACAAAATTCTAGCCTCTAGATCTCTCAGTTGAGGGATCCATTTATAGATTTTTGCAAAGGTGTGAGTCATCTCTGAGTTTTTTATTAGTGTCATTCCACTTGTAGTTCTTGGTTCCACTTGGAGATTTCTTGGATCTCTTACTCATCCCTGGGCGAATTCAGAGAGGCATGTGTCATAGAGGAAGTTTCTAGAAGATTCCATGAGCATCCACTTAGCAAACTGTCTTAGATATTTGTCCATTCTCGCTCATCGCACCCCACAGAAGGCTTCTTCAGTATGCATCGCACTTGGCTAGTGTAGGAGTCAGTATGCATTGCACCCTGACCATGGAGCAGTCAGTATGGTCCTATTTTGGCCAGTCCTGAGTGGTTTTTTAGGTGGAACTTTTGGGGAATGATGTAATCAGTTGACCATGATCCTTTAGAGTATGAAACAACACTTTTATGGGTTAAACAGCCCTTGGTTTATTGACATATAAGATTGGGGTTGCGGTGCCCAAATATGTGTATAACAAGAGGAGGATTAGGATCCGAGGAATCTTAACATTCCAGAGACAAAAGGCCATCGCGAGGTTCAAGGACCACAGATTGAGAACCCTGACATAATCGCGCCGGTAAAACAAAGCAGGTGAACATTGGTATCGAGGCCGAACCTAAGTTTGCAAAGCTCAGAAACTACTGGGATGACGCGACGGTGGATAAGGTCGTTGAGTTACTCCGCGAGTACCAGGACTTATTCCCGACCAATTTTACAGAGTTAAAGGGAATCATCAAAGATTTAGGAATGATGAGGATCATGTTAAATCTCGACGTGAAGCCAGTTAAGCAGAGGCCTTACCGATTAAATCCGAAATACAAGGAGAAGGTCCGCGTAGAACTAGAAAAAATGCTCGCAGCAAGAATCATTGAGCCAGTGGAAGAATCCGACTGGGTAAGTCCAATGGTGGTGCAGGAAAAGAAATAGAAGGACGAGATAAGAATATGCGTGGATCTCAGAAAATTGAATGACGCTTTTGTGCATGATCCATTCCCAACTCCGTTCACAGATGAGGTGCTGGACAATGTCAGTGGGCATGAAGCATATTATTTCACTGATGGGTTCTCAGGGTACCACTAGATCAAAATCGTGCAGGAGGATAGGAGCAAGATAACCTTCGCGACTGAGTGGAGTTGGTTTCAATACACTGTCATGCCGCTTGGGTTGAATAACGCGTCGACCATCTTTTCGCGCGTGGTTGTTGCAGCATTCAAGAAATATATTCATAAGTTCTCAGAGTCTTATTTTGATGATTGGATTGTATTTGAGCTGGTTAAGCACCATGTAGCGAGCTTACGCTTGATGTTGGATACCTATCGAAGATAACAAATCGTGCTTAACCTCAAGAAGTGTGTGTTCCTTGTTCCTTTTGGGAACCTATTAGGACATGTGGTTTGCACATAGAGACTGATGGTAAATCCCTCGAAGATTGCGGTGATTCTAAATTTGGAAGCGCTGCGAAGTGTGAAACAGTTGCGCACTACACTGGAACATACAGGGTACTACAGAAAGCTTATCAAAAGTTATGCCAAATCACTGCGCCGATGGAGAAACTATTAAAGAAAGATGTTACATTCTACTGGAACGATGACTACAAGAAAATCCTAGATATATTGAAGGAAAAGATGGTCACTGCATCAATTCTTGTCTTCCCAAACTAGGACAAAGAGTTTCATGTCCATGTTGACGCATCGTGTATAGCGCTGGGAGCAGTACTAAGACAGGATGGTGGAGAGGGCTTGGATCACCCTATCGCATTCGCGAGTCACAGATTATCTAAACCAGAAAAGAATTATTCCACCACTGAACGCGAGGGACTGGCTATGGTGTATGTGCTCCAGTGGTATCGACACTACTTGTTAGGAGGTCACTTTAAGATGTATACAAATCAATCTACACTGAAGTACTTGGTCAATAAGCCTGTGTTGGGGGGTGCATATGCAGATGGCTTTTATTGTTCCAAGAATATGACTTTGAAGTTGTTGTGAAACCTGGATGATTGAATGCGGGACCAAATCACCTATTGCGCATTGAGACGGGAGAGGAACCTATTAGTCTGGAGGACGGATTACCCGACGTGCAGCGCTTTGCTATGCACATAGCGGATGGACATTTTGAAGATATAATTCACTTTCTCACGATTGGAACTGCGCCGAAAGGATACTCTGTCCAACAAAAGAAGGAACTAGTGGTGTGCGCGACAGATTTCTCTGTCATTGCAGGGCACCTATATAAGATGAGGAATGATGAGATATTGCGAAGGTATGTACCTGAATTTGAATGAAGCAATATCCTCGTGGACGCTCATGGGGGTGCTGCGGGAGGACATTATGCAGGAAGAGCGACCGCGTAGAAGATTCTTTGCACAGGGTTGTGGTGGCCGACCCTTCATCAGGATTCAAAAGCACATTGCAAGGCTTGTGATGTATGTCAAAGAACAGGTAAACCATCGCGGAGGGATGAGATGCCTTTGAATCCGCAAATGATGTTGCAGCCCTTTGAAAAGTGGGTGGTCGACTTCGTAGGACCTATCAAACCTCAAGGAAAAACAAACGCGATATATATTATCACTACAACAGAGTACCTGACTCATTGGGCAGAAGCGCAACTGGTAAAAGATTGCACGGCCGCGACGACTGCAAAGTTTCTATTTGAACATGTATTGACACGATTTGGATGTCCGTAGATATTGATGAGCGATTGCGGTACACATTTCCTGAATGAGACGACCAGCGCGCTGACAGAAGAATTTCAGGTGTATCATCAAAAAAGCACACCGTATCACCCACAAGCTAACGAGCCAGTAGAAGCGTTTAACAAAGTACTGGAGACTGCGCTCATTCATCTTCTTCTTAAACACCCATTTGCTGCCAATGGATTTCCTTCCAGCTAACAACTCCACCAGATCCCAAGCCTCATTTTTGTGCAAATATGCCATTTCATCAACCATGGCCTCTTTCTAGAGTTTTCCATGCTTTGAATCTACTGCTTCCCTCACAGTTTTTGGATCATTATTAATAATAGATAAAGAAAATTTTGAACAAAAAACATATGGACTATACCTTCCTGGTTTCCTTCTTTGTTGGACTGATCTTCTCACAGCTAGAGTTTGTGGCTCTTCATCTTCTGATTCCTCTTCCGTTGTAGAGTTTGATTCTTCCTCCTTTAGCTCAAACTCTATCTTCTCAAGTTCCTTTGGTAGGACTTCATGTTTAATAGCATCTTTCACCTCTCTTAACAACACAACTCAGTTGTACACAACCTTCTTGTTTCTGGGTTCCAAATCTTATAACCTTTTAAACCATCCTTATACCTAATAAAGATGCACCTTTCATATTAGCTATCCAACATTGTTCTTTTCTCCTTTGGAACATGTACACATGCATCACATCCAAATACGCTCAGACGAGAAAGAGAAGGTTTCTTACCAGTCCATACCTCTTGTGGAGTATTATCCTCCAATGCTGATGAAGGTGATCTATTGACCAGGTAACATGCAGTCTCCATTACCTCTACCCATAATTCATATCCTAACCTGGCACATTGAGCATGCTTCTTGCCTTTTCCATCTACGTCTTATTCATTCTTTCTGCAACTCCATTTTCGCTAAGGTGTGTATGGAGTAGTCTTCTATCATGCTATACCACACTTCTTATAGAACTCTTCAAATTCCTTCTTGCAAAACTCTCCACCATTATCTTTCCTTGGCACCTTTATCTTCTTCTCTGTCTGGTTTTCCATCAAAGCCTTAAATTCTTTAAACCTATCAAAGACTACATATTTCTTCCTGCATAAATATATCCATGTATTCCTTGAGAAGTCATCTATAAATGATACATAATACACAAACTTTCCCAATCATGGAACTGACACAGGTCCAAACACATCACTATGCACAAACTCTAAAATTTATTTCACCCTCTTAGCACCATATGGGAAACTCACCCTATTCTGCTTCCCATATACACAATTTTCATAGAAATCAAAATCTAGAGAGAAATTAGACATACGTTCTACCATACCATTACCATGAAGTATTTGAAGGCCCTTCTCTCCAATATGCCCCAACCTTTGATGCCATAGCATGGTCTTTTCTCTAGAGACCACTAGATTTCCTGCTCCACTTTCAAGAACCAAAGAACTGTTGCACCCATCAATAATAGTGCTACCCTAAAGCTTGTACAAAGTTCCAATCTGAACTCCCCACATCAATACCCATGCTCCCCGAACCATCTTGCAGGTATCTTTCTCGAACACTGTTTTTACACCTGCATCATCCAGCTTGCTTATAGAAATCAAATTTCTGGCAAATGCAGGAATATGCAGAACACCCGGAAGTGTTCTAATCCTTCCACCTTGCAACTTCAACCTAATTTTTCCATGACCAATGTTTCTAGCCTTTTTTTCATCCCCTAAGAAGACATCACCACCATCATATTTATGATACTCACAGAACCACTCTCTATGGGGAGTGAAGTGAAAGGATGCTCCTAAGTCAATCAAAGATGCCTCATGATCTACATGTGTACTTGAATAAGAAGCCAAGCACACATCCCCACCTTCATCTGAGGTGGTTTTCACCTCTGCAGAAGGAGCATCACTAGATCCCTTTCCTTTCTCAACATCTTTAGATTTACAATCCCTTTTGTGGTGCCCTTCCTTTCCTCATTTCTAGCACACCTTTACAATTTTTCCTAGAGATTTAGATCTCCCTCTAGATTTAAATCTCCCACTCGAGGACTTATTTTTGTTTCTGTTTTGGGGTCGTCCTCGTACAGATAAGGCATCACCATTATGGCCCTCCATATTTTTCCGTCTCATCTCCTCATACAACAAGGATGAAACTCTTTCATCAAACTGCAATGCAGTTTCATTACTACCTGTTAGCGCTTGAGATTTCACCTCAGGCTGAGAAAAGCAAACCTTCAAGGCAACATCAAACCATTTCACCTCGTAGCTAGCCCTACGGGGTATGAGAAGGCTCTCTCCGGTCAATCTCGTTAAATTTTCAATGGGAAGAGATGACAAATCAAGGTAACACAGATATTAGGCTAGTAAACTGATAAGGAGGGTTGATTTAAAGTTTTTGGGGTTTTTGGTGGCAATTGGAGGGAGTGCAATTCAGGGTGCGGGGATTGAGCTCAGTTTTTGCAGGTGGGTCTTTGGGGCAAGGTAGGAGTTTGTGCTGATTCCTTTAGCTGAGATGAATGATCAAGGAAGAAAAAAGAGAATCTAAAGAGGGCAAACAATGACTTTGAATCCTCTCTAGACAGTGGAAAACATAAACATTAAACAAATTTGAAAGCTGAGCATGGCAAGCATGAATTCAAACTTTATCACTTCATTTGTTTAATAAGATGCAGTAAAGAAAGAGATGGAACACATAAACACACTTACAATTACAATAAGAGAACACACCATCAACACAAGAGTCCACAAGAATCCCAATGATGTCTGCAAAACCCTGGTCTTCCTTTTCCTCAAATTGCAGAGATACAAGTAAAATATACACTAGGAGCTTCTCCCTTAAGAGTCCAACCTCCAACCTCTGAAAATGATTGGGAAAATACATAATATAGGAAAGCCAACCTCTTCCCTTGCCTCTAGGGGTCGAGCTCATCCTTCTAGGAGCTGTTTCAACCACTTCTAAACTAAGCACTACAAACTAGGAAATCATAACAACTTGCCTCTATAAACTTGGAAACCAATTCATTCATTTAATTTTTACCCTTTTCATGAATGAATCTTCTAGAAGAGTTAAACAAGAGTAAAAGTATCTTAGAGTTGTCATAATTATATCAAAGATAATCATCTTTCACCCCAAAAAGTCAAACTGGAGTCAAACTGCGTTTTCTGGGCTGAACTGGTCAAATCTGGCAAAATTTCCTCAAAAGGTCGCACACCTTTTCTCAAAGGGTCTCACACTTTTGTAGCTATGTTTGGAGGCCTTCCCGTTATCAGAATTGGGTGCAGGATAGATCGTTGGAAAGGTCTGCGAGTCTACTTTCCAACCCAACTAGAATTTTTGAATTTGGAGGTCACTTGCCCTATCAAAACTTAATTCTCCCAAAGCTGGTTTCTGCAACTCAAAAAAGGGGCAGAAAGTCAAATTTTGCATGCATTTTGACCTTTTGGAGGCCCAAAACTCGATGAAATTTCTTACTAATGGATGAGCAAGTGTAACTTTTCATGCCAAATCCAAAAATGCTGAGTTTTTGCCAAACAGAGCTACGATGACAAAAGGTCTCGCCGGGGCGAGACCCTTTGAGAAGCCAAAACCTGTAAATTTCCAAAAAATTCCAAAATTACCCAAAATTCTCAGAAATTTTTGGGATTTGTGCTGTAGCTGATGCTAGTGAGTGCCATGATCTTTGAGGGATGCCTCCGCCAAGATACGGAATGGATTGGTCCTTTTCTTCCGCCTAAGAGCCTCAGACTACCGCCTTTGAAACACTTTCATTTTTGCCTTGCATACCTGCGTCCTCGCCCAATAGTGATAGTGATTTTTCTCCTTTGTACCTCAACCTCTGTAGATGATGAATGGTCATCACTTTGCTCATAAGTCTCGGCTTCTGACATGGTTTTTGGAGCAAAGTGGACAAACTGAAAGACAAATGGAACTGCTGTATCGGCCTGCAAAAATGCTGAACTTTATGCTGTTTCAAGGGGAAAAACATGAGGGGAATGTTGGGGGAGGGAATTTCTTAATAAGGAATGGAAAAATATGAAAATAACAGGGAATTTCAAGGGATATTTAGCAAATGATCATGCTTATAGGGACACATATTTGTAAATGGGAAATCATTTGCAAAGATTATTGCATATGGAAAAACATGCATGGAAATGAACATGGGAACATATGTACATGTTTAATAGGAAAATAGGGAAATCATGCACAAAACATGCTGACATATTTACCAACATTTTTGTTATTTACACATGCATATGGTAGAGGGGAATTAGGGTTTTCATTTTTGTGATTTGATGCTTTGGGAGAGGGGTGGGGTTTTTAGTTTTAGTGATTTATGGATGGGAAGGGGATTTTTATTTCATTTATAAAATTATCATGGGGAAAAGAAATGTACATATGAGTGTGGGCAAAAGGGAAGGGAAGGAAACCAACTAAAGGGAAAAAATAGTTTGAAACACCATAAACCCTAGCACAGTTTGCTCATTAATATTGCAGCCATATAAGTCTATTCATTTACAAGATTTGAGGTTAAAATCATAGCATGAGAGCTTACATCCATTACCAACCACAAAAATGATGTGTAAAGAGCCTACCTTGCACAAATTTGATGACTTGGAGGAAGATTGGGCAATTTTTTTGAAGTTTGCATTAAGACAGCTCAACGGGTCTCGCAGGCCGCTCAACGGGTCTCGCACCGCCCAACGGGTCTCGCCAGTTATATTTTTGCACTATGGAGGGGTGCTGGACGGGTGTCGCACCGCCCAACGGGTCGCACAGATCTCTCAACGGGTCTCGCACTGCTCTGCTGCCTGAAATCGCTGCAATTTCGCTCCTTTCGCCTATCACTCTCTCAAACTCTCTCTTGCAAGCTTTTCAAATGCACAATGAGAGTGCAAGGAGGGCACATATCTTTTATAAACTTCATTTGAAAAAATTTCATCCATAAACCCACTTTATAAGGTTTCTTTTTGACACTTTTTTTAAAAAACACTGATTTTGGTTTCCTTTATCCTGAATTTGACTTTTTGAGTGCTTTGACTTGATTCTTTTTGTAGGTAGATCATCTGAAGGACCTTGGCAAGGGGACCAGGGTTGCAGTTTGTCTTTTTGAAAACTTTGAAATTTCATCATTTATTTACAAACTGAGAAAATCACCTTGGGCTTTAAAAACAGAGTTTTTAAATCCAAGGTAAAAATTGACTATACAAGATAAAAATATCGAAGAACCATGTTAACTAACCTCCCTATGGCTTGCTGAGTACTCATGGATTTTCAGAGACATGACCTTGCAGAGACAAATGACCAAAACCCTAGACCTAGGAATTTGACAATAAGACGCATTAAGACAAGCTTGAAAAACTGTAATAACTGATATGACATGATCGAGCAAAGCCAAGAGGGGCACAAAGACCAGCTCCTCCATCAGGTTTATGGCATGCCTAACGGGATGCAAAATTTGACACTGATGAGACACCTACTAATGCAAATGAAAAGAGCTTTTTGATCATTGATGGAGGGCTTTCAAGACCGACACTAACATTGGCTCCAATGGGGATGGTAGCTCCTTGGAGGTGCCAAGAACCTCATACCTCTGGGAGAGGAAACCAGTGCCTTATCTATTGGGCAATGGAGTCAATTTATTCACATGTGACCAATTTTGAAAACAACTTTATTTGACTTGGACAATTTACTGAAATCCTGGACTATCTTTAACACTAACTCACTTACTCTATGCAAAAAATGAAAGGACTGAAACAACTTGTAAAACTCACACCAACTAACCACCATTTTCAGAATTATAGCCTTCACCACGGGCCCCAAACTGAAGATGAGAGATCAGTTTCACACTTGCTGCAGAATGAATATAAAATGGTACTTACAATGAGAGTGAGTAGAGCAGAAAATGCTCAAGCATGATACTTTTTGAGCAGGCGGCCATTCACCCACCCACCAAGACATTCCTCACCGTTCATTTCTTTAAGAAGAAAAGCATTTGGACCACGGTATGCTGCAATTTTGTAAGGACCTTTCCACAAGTTGTCAAATTTTCCGTGTTTCCCTTTGTCTTCATTGCGGGCATCCCATCTCAACACAATATCATCAATCTGAAAATCATCAGCTTTGGCCTTTTTATCGTAAATTGTCTTTATGCGCTCCTGCAACTTAAGGGAATTTTGATGAACCTCATCTTGTGTCTGCTGTAAATGAATCATTTGACTGATCCGCCTTTGCATAGAATCCTCTTCACCACTAGCTTCTTGAAACAACTTTGCTACCGGAACACTAAGTGAAGTAGGAAAAACTGCATCTACTCCATAAACAAGTTCAAAAGGTGACATTCCAATTGACTTCTTATGACTTACCCGATCAGGCCATAAGGCATTTATCAACTTCTTGTGCCAACTTTTCTTATTTATTTCCAGCAATTTCTTTATGATATTCAATAGCGATTTGTTTGACGATTCGGCCAGCCTATTCCCTTGCGGATGATAGGCAGTTAAATGACCCAAGCTGATGTTATATTTATAACAAAAATCAACCAGCTTCTTTGATTTGAATGCTGCTGCGTTATCGGTAATTATCTTATGTGGACAGCCAAAACTTGACAAGATATTATCTTCAAGAAAGGAGATAATTACCGAGTCTGTAGCTTGCCGAGTAGGAATGGCTTCAATCCATTTTGTGAAGTAATCTGTGGCGGTCAAGATCCATCGATGCTGCCTGGAAGATGGTGGATGGATTTCGCCAATAAAATCCAAGCCCCATTGCTGAAATGGTGCACTGATTTCGACCGGCTTGAGAGGTAAAGGCTGTAATTTCTGTTTCCCTTGAAAAATTTGACATTCATGACAGCTCTTTACTGCTTTATACACATCAGAAAATAAAGAAGGCCAATAAAAACCAGCTCTCAAAATCTTATTAGTCGTGCTCTTCCAAAATAAGTGACCCCCACAGTCACCTTTGTGAAAATCATCAACCGTTGTCTTATCTTCCTCTTCTACCAAACAGTTCAGCAAGATGCCACCGGGATCTTTCCAATAAAGTGCAGATTTGATAATGCAAAATTTGGCAGCCTTTAGTTTCAATGTTCTAGCTTTGTTTTTAGGCATTCCAGGAGGTGAAGATAAATTTTGAAGCACATAAATTATATCAGCATACCAAGGTGAAGACACAAAGATATCGGACACCGGTAAAGCAGAATTTTCTTCATCTTCATCGGACAAGGCAGCAATCAAATTGATATCAAGGACATGAAGATTTGTTTCAGCCATTAACTTAGCTAAACCTTGACCTTTAATCAACTTGGTAGGTTTAATTTCTACATCATACTCTAAGAGTGCAGCAATCCACTTACCCCTTCTTCCTTCCGGTTCCGTTTGCACTAAAACATCCTTCACAGCTACATTAGGAACATATGCTAAAACATGAGAATTCAATATATAAACTCGGAAATATTTCAATGCTTTGATGAGTGCCAATGCTTGCTTTTCAATGATATTATAATTCAGCGCTCCGTCCCTTATGATGCGGCTGAAAAACGTTATGGGCCTCTCAACTCCATCTCTCTTTTGCATTAACACGGCTGCCAATGTATGCTCGGAAGCAAATGAAAACAAAATGAAATCCTGTGTATAATCTGGACTGATCAAAGTTGGAGCTGAAGATAAGACTACCTTTATCAAATTGAAAGACTTCACCGCCTCTTCAGTCCATTTAACCTCGTTGTCCTTTTTGAGCATATTGGTTATCTCTCTAAGATGTTCAGCAAGATTGGGAATGAAACGACGTAGAAAATTCAACTTACCATTGAAAGACTGAATTTCTTTCTTGCTACGAGGCTGCTCCAATTGCTGAATTGCTTCTACTCGTGCAGGATCTATACGAATGCCATCTTTAGAAATGATATGTCCCAGCAGCTTGCCTTCACTCATAGAAAAAAGACTCTTTTTCGGATTCAATGAGATGCCATATTTTCTGCACTTTTCAAACACCTTAGTCAAGTGAAACAAATGCTCTTCATCTGATTTAGAAAACAAGGTCAAATCTTCAAGGTAAACAACTAGAAAGACATCTTTCTCATTTGCAAAGGCCATGTCCATTGCCCGTTGAAATGTAGCACCCGCATTCTTCAATCCAAAGGGCATCTTGGCATAATGAAATGTACCCCATGGAGTAGTAAATGTTGTCTTGTCACGGTCATCTTCATGTACCAAAATCTGATTGTACCCGGAGTATCCATCAAGCAATGACATCCTAGATGCCCCCACTACCCGCTGCAATATGTGATCCATCTTGGGCAGCGAATAATTGTCCTTTAATGAAACTTTGTTCAGATTTCTGAAGTCAATGCACAAGCGAATCTCACCAGTTTTCTTCCTCATGGGCACCAAGTTGGAAATCCAATCGGAAAACCGAATTGGCACTATAATTCCAGACTTATACAATCTATTGACTTCTTTCTCAATCAATGGCAGCAATTTAGGATTAATTCTTCTCAACTTTTGCCGGAAAGGTTTTTGATTTGGTTTTATGGGAATAGTATGCTGAATGATACTTGTGTCGTAAGTTTTCAAATCTGAATAGTCCCATGCAAAAACATTAGCATAGAAAGACAATAATCTAATGTATTCTTCTTTTACCTTTGGCGGCAATGCCTTCGAAAGTTTTACCATTTTTGGATTTTCATCTGTCCCAAGATTTACATCTTCGACTCCTTCAGCTGTTGGCCTCAAAGTTGGTTTGCGGGCCACATCATCCTGATCAAACAATTCTTCCAAAGGAATCAATCCTTTTGGAATGTAATTGTCTTTGAGCTGCAATACATCCATCTGATTCACTCCCTCAGCTTCCATGTCTATTGAGATCTCTTCAAACTTACCCTCAACTTGCAGAAAAACTTTGATTTCTTCGTCGTCTTGGAACACTTGCCAACACCTTTGGTTATCTGGAACTGTAGGACGATGCTTCACATATATTTCAAACTTATTGTTGGAATTCATGGGTATTTTCAGATTACTTGCCGCCTTAGCCAATGCATCCGCAACGCCATTTTGAATCTGGGGCACACATGTCAAAGTATGTTCAGAAAATCTTTTTAAGATATCTAAAACAGCATTCCGATATGCTCTCATACAAGGATGTTTGCCCTGAAATTCACCTTTCACCTGCTTGATAACTAACTCAGAGTCGCCATAAACCGCTATCTTCTTTGCCTTCAACTTCCGTAGGATTTTCAGACTAGCAATTAGAGCTTCATATTCTGCCTCATTGTTTGAACAATCAAATGCCAATTTATAAGAGCATACCCGTACCTTACTTGGAACTTGATTTTGAGCTGAGAATGGGCTTCGAATCCACACACCTATACCAGCACCATCACTGCCCACTGCACCATCAAAATCCATGGTCCAAAGACCATCCTCGTCGTCTTCTAAGTGCTAAAAATCTGACTGTGATTCATGTTCTATTTGCTGCCCCTGAATTTCAGCAATTGGCCTCATGACAGCGGACCTTTCTTCGCTTTCCTTTCTCAAATCCTGCCTGAAATTTTCTGAAATGTCTGGTATATCTTCTACTTGAACTAACTGACTATCTACTTCATTGAAATCCTCCGCAAACAAAACAAAAGATTCTAAATCTGTCTGTACATAATTTACAGGATGATTGATGGGCTTTTCTTTACTAGTGATCATGTACTTCATCTTTTTCTCCTGATATAACTTCCTCATTTGACCGAAAACTAGAATTGTAGCATATGAAAAATCTAGCTGAAGTGTACCTTTGAGTTTGGCTCCCCATGATCTCGATAGCAACATGCCAAACCGTGGAGGAATATCCGCCACCACCACATCCATCAAAACGTTCTTTGCTGGAATTTGATCTAGACTCACCACTAAGTCTTTGATCAAGCCAATACATCTTACCCGGCTGGAATCAAACGAGTACAAATCATGATACTTCCTTGTGATGTCAAGTCCCAACTTCTCCATGATTGTTTTCGGCATCAAATTATGTGAAGCCCCCGAGTCAAACATGGCATTGTGTAATACAAACTCATGCAAACGTAAGCTGATATAAAATGGAGGAACATCACTCTCAGGAGACTCGCCATTCAAAGTGGGCCCAAAGATTAATTCCGGCTGATCATCTTGTACATTCACCATGTCTAGTGTTGGATCAAAATTCAACAACTTGGAAATTTGATTTCGGTAGGTAGTGTTCTTCATGACCTCCGTCAAAGGAATTGATATCTTCACCTTTGCAATTTCATTCTCTAGACTGAAAACTGGAAGCTTCTCACCTTCTTTTGGCAGATTATCTCTCTTTTCCGATTTGTCCTTTGGTGGAATTGACGGCTGATCTACCTTAGCTGCTGATGATGATGGATTTGTTGAAGGACCAGCTATGTCTTTTCCTTTTGAGGAAACCGAGTCATTCTTTGCTGCCGTATCTTTCTTTTTCTGCACGGGATTTATGGGGATAGCTCGGTTTCTCAATTTCCTTTGCTGTCCTTGCTGTGCTGATAGTGCATTCAAATACCCTCTTTGATACTCTTCAGATTCTTCCTCAAGTATCATATCATTTGACAAAATATAATGCTCATCTTGGGGGAAGACGGAATTACTCACCAACTCATCTTCTTCAGTGATATATGTGGGCAGATCATCAGGCGTGAAGAAATGATTTTCCTCTCCAACATTATCACCTTCATCTTCAGATTCTTGGCCAATAAAATTCTGCTGAAAAGGAGGTTTCACTTGCTGTTGAACTACTGTGTCTTGTGCCTTTGTTTCACACTGCTTAATCCTATATTGTTGCTGTTGTTGACCTCTGAAATTGGGATTATGAATCAGTGGCTCCTGCTTGTCAATAGTAACCTTTTCAAATGTTCTTCTGAGCTGCTCAAGTTCACGGAGAACAACCTGATTTGATGTGGATGCTTCCTCTTTGATTTTGACTCGCTTTTCTACCTTCAACCTTGCTCTTTTGTCATTCAAATTTGCCTCAACGCTGACAGCCATTTTCTGCATCTCCTCCAAGGTAGGTGGGTCTCTATCTCTCAATGAATAGGCCATCTACGGATCAAAACCATCAAGGAACTTAAGAAGTGCTAGCTTTCTAGACGGCCTCAAATCATCGGGAATAGCATTATACACCGTATTGAATCTAATTATGTAATCTTGAACAGACTCACCCAGATTACGCTTGAGATTGTTGTATTCGGCATTGATTTGTAGCGGGTCCTTTCTTATTTCCTAATGGTCCAAAAACTGCCTTTGCAATACATCTAAGGAAGTAATGCTTCCGGCTGCCAATCCTCTGAACCATTTTCTAACTTCTCCGGCAAATGTTTGTGCGAACAACCTCATGGTAACATCCTCCTCATCCAACTCATATAGATCAAAAAATGTGGTCATCTTGTAAATATGCTGCTGAGCGGTAATGCTTTGTGGAGTGCCATCAAACATGGGGATTTTACTTTGATAATCAGTTGGCATATCATGCAGATTTGCAGGCAAAACCAGTGGGGCAAAACGGGCGGCCATTGCTCTTGGAGGGGGAGTAGGATGGGTATGAGGAGGAGGAGGTGTGATAGCAGGGATTATAATAACAGGAGGTGGAGTTTGAGGAGTTGTGGAAGTTGAAGGAGTAGGAGAAGTGGGAGGAGAACCGACTGTGGATTCAGGATAAGTGATTATAGGCGAGACTGAAACAAATGGAGGAAAAGATGCTTCATGAGCCGTGATCGTAGATCCAATGCGATCATAGATATTATCAACAAAATCAGCAAGGGTAGTAGCTTGAATACGTGTCTGGATATGTCTTAAGATAAAATTTTCAACCAATTTGTTATGTCTCTCAAACTCAATAGCAGTAGCAAAATCAGGGTCGGGAACTAGAGAATCAAGTGCACTTTCAGATCTGGTTTTGAACAAGGACAACTCAAAACTTTCGTCAAAGTCTAGATCTTCGAAATAATTGATAATAGATGGAGATGAATGAGATTTGAAAATAGATCTAGGATCAGTAGCCAGCTTGCTTTTGCAAAAATACTAGGAAAGAAAAAGCATTCAGCTTATGAAAACTCTCAACCTATCATCCACGGCTCAGAGCTAACAATTATACGGGGATAAATATGCCAATGAAGCGCTACTTTCACAAGCTAACGGAGATCGACTGAAGCAGCGTTTATCTACTAACGCTGATGTAAAACAAGAGCGTGTTCGAAGGCTACCTGGCGTATCTTCAGACTCCGTCCAAGACTTATGAAATAACACGTCAATGATCAAACGATAAGTTTGTTCTCCCCAGTATGGTCACCAGTATGTTAGCGCTTGAAATTTCACCTTAGGCTGAAGAAGGCAAACCTCAAGGCAACATCAAACCTTTTAGCCTCGTAGCTAGCCCTACGGGGCAAGAGAAGGCTCTCTCCAGTCTATCTTGTAAAATCTTCAATGGATGAGATGACCAATAAGGTAACACTAATATTAGGCTAGTAAACTGATTAGAATGATTGATTTTAAAAATTTTGGGCTTTTGGTGGAAAATTGGGGAAAGGAAATTTTGGGTGCGGGGATTGGATACAGTTTTTGCAGGGGGTTCTTTGGGGCGAGGTAGGAGACCGTATTGATGCCTTTAGCTGAATTTAATGGATGATAAAGACAGGTGAGGAGCTAAGGAGGGCAAACAATGACTTTGAATCCTCCTTAAACAGCTGAAAACATTGATATTAAGCAAACTTAAAGGTAGAGCATAGCAACCATGAATTCT
>APFE030931794.1:0-17618 GCA_000404065.3 Pinus taeda | reverse complement strand
GTCTCAAGTCACCGGGTCTCTTGCGAGCCAATTCCCGGTCTTCACGAATCTTTTGCAGCTCATATAATTTGTGCTCATCCTCCAGTTGTTTGTTTCGCTGCTCTAAATAGTTAATAATCCACTTCGCCATCAATAATTTCGTTTGCAGCGACTGAATCTCGGTGCTTTGCTCTTGGATGATATCCTTGAGCTCTAGGCTAGGAGAACTGGCGTCAAGATCAATAACCGGATCGCCTGACAATCTCTCCTCGATCATGGGCTGCTTGCCCCTCTCTAGTACCTGTGCTGGTGAAGAAAGTGAGGCCCCTTCCACCTGATGTGGAGATAACACTCGCTGTGATGACGATGAAGGCGAGACCCCTTCCACCTGCTGTGGAGATAGTACTCGCCTGGCTGCTGCAAATAAGGCCCTTGGGTCTCTCTGATAAGTGACCAAAGGAGTGGAACTAACATGTCGGATGACGGGAGCATCAGGCTGCTGAGATGGTCCTCCCACCTCATGAATGACCTCCTGATGTGGCTGATGTGGCACTGTGAAAAACTCACGGGAGATGAACTCCTCCCACGAAATGCCCTGCTGAGTCAACTGATATGAGACTATAAGCTGAATCAAACCATAATGGTATAGGCTCCTATACTGCTGAGCTGGGGTCTTCTTCTGCAACTTGGGCACCATCCTCCGAATGTTCTGAAATAAGAAAATCAGGATGTTCATCATCCTCACTCGGGTGAAATGCATCAAAAGGCGAATATGATAGGAGTACACCTGTGTAAATCTGCCCTCACAAGTAAAAAAACGCCTAATAAGCCTCATGATGGGAGCATACTCACTCCGGAGAAATCTGAATGGAAAAACACCTGTCAAAAATTCCACAGATGATGGCCGAACATAGGGCTCAAAATGAACAAAATCTAGCAATTTGCGCTTAGGCCACACCTCACCCACATTTGGTATCCCTATAGCCTGTGAGATCACCTCAGGAGTCAATGTGAAGTTCACCCCTGCCAGAGTGACATGTCCATCACGGAGGTGCAATACAAACAAGCGGGCCAACTCTCTATGATGCTGAATCTGAGAAATTCTCACACAGAAATCATAACAAGACATATACTGAAAACAACTCACTGCCATGGGGCAGGCCTGTAATTCTGCCAGAGAGGTGGGCTCCTCTTGCTTATGATGTCCACCCTTATGAGGCCTCCTCTCCTCTCTAGATGATCAATGGTCATCACATTTCTCATAAGGCTCGGCTTCTGACATGGTTTTTGGAGCAAAGTGGACAAAATGAAAGACAAATGGAACTGTTGTTTTTGCCTGCAAAAATGCTGAACTTTATGTTGTTTCAAGGGGAAAAACATGAGGAGAATGTTAGGGGAGGGAGTTTATTAATAAGGACTGGGAAAAATATGTAAATAATCAGGGAACTTCAAGGGAGATTTAGCAAATGATCATGCTTATAGGGAGACATATTTATAAATAGGAAACCATTTGCAAAAATTATTGCATATGAAAAACATGCATGGAAATGAACATGGGAACATATGTACATATTCAATAGGGAAATAGGGAAATCATGCACAAAACATGCTGACATATTTACCAACATTTTTTGTTATTTACACATGCATATGGTAGAGGGGAATTAGGGTTTTCATTCTTGTGTTTTAGGGATGGGAAGGGGATTTGTATTTCATTTATAAAATGATGATGGGGAAAGAAATGTACATATGAGTATAGGTAAAAGGGAAGGGAAGGAAACCAATTAAAGGAAAAAAGAGCTTGAAACACCATAAACCCTAGCACAGTTTTCTCATTAACATTGCAGCCATATAAGTCTATTCATTTGCAAGATTTGAGGTTAAAGTCATAGCATGAGAGCTTACATCCATCACCAACCACAAAAATGATGTGTAAAGAGCCTACCTCGAACAAATTCGATGACTTGAAGGAAGATTGGGCAATTGTTTTGAAGTCTGCCGCAAGACAGCTCAAAGGGTCTCGCAGGCCGCTCAAAAGGTCTCGCACCGCCCAGAATGTCGGGCCAGTTATATGTTTGCACTGTGGACGGGTGCTCAAAGGTCTCGCACTGCCCAGAAGGTCGCGCAAGCCTCTCAAAAGGTCTCGCACTGCTCTGCTACCCGAAATCGCTGCACTTCTTCTCCTTTCGCCTATCACTCTCTCTTGCAAGCTTTCAAATGCACAATGAGAGTGAAAGGAGGGCACATATTCTTTTATAAACTTCATTTGAAAAAAATTCATCCATAAACCCACTTTATAAGGTTTCTTTTTGACACTTTTTTTTAAAAATACTGATTTTGATTTCCTTTATCCTGAATTTGACTTTTTGAGTGCTCTGACTTGATTCTTTTTGTAGGTAGATCATCTGAAGGACCTTGGCAAGGGGATCAGGTTTGCAGTTTGTCTTTTTGAAAACTTTGAAATTTCATCATTTATTTACAAACTGAGAAAATCACCTTGGGCTTTAAAAACAGAGTTTTTAAATCCAAGGTAAAAATTGACTATACAAGATAAAAATATCGAAGAACCATGTTAACTAACCTCCCTCTAGCTTGCTGAGTACTCATGGATTTTCAGAGACATGACCTTGCAGAGACAAATGACCAAAACCCTAGACCTAGGAATTTGACAATAAGACGCATTAAGACAAGCTTGAAAAACTATAATAACTGATATGACTTGATCCAGCAAAGCCAAGAGGGGCACAAAGACCAGCTCCTCCATCAGGTTTATGGCATGCCTAACGGGATGCAAAATTTGACACTGATGAGACACCTACTAATGGAAATGCAAAGAGCTTTTTGATCATTGATGGAGGGCTTTCAAGACCGACACTAACACACCCATCAACTACACTTGCATCATCGATCTCTGAATCACCCAATACTGAAACACTGAAACTTTGTCAACAACACAGTCACCAGAACACATAACAGACAACAAGACTCTGTAATTACAACCAGATCCAACTGCAACTCTAAAATATCATACTTCATACTGTATATGCTACTCTGATGAACCCAACCTACGTGTATACACACTTTTACCAAAGCGAACCCATGTACAGATCTGCAAATTCTAACTTATAACTTTGCAGCTATTCCAGACATCAATTATACCCAGAACATAACATTTATAGAATAAACATGCATCAATAATTCAGATCTATTCTATCCATGATCAAACTATATAATGATAAAACATTCCAAGATTTAAGATCCTGATCCATCGTTCATAATCATCTACATGGGTGCATCCTTAGTTCAGATCAAGCAAACCATCACAAACCCATTACCTGCATACTAGATCTCACACTTCATCAGATATTCATCACTTGTACACTTGCACTTCTTGGCCTAATGATCTTCTCCTTATATAGGTTTAGGTCTCTCTCAATACCATGGTCCAAAACCACGTAGAACCAATACCTTGGACCCAATACCTTGGGTCAACACTTCAGACCAAATACCATGGACAAATACCAAAATACCATGGACCAAATACCACAGACCAAAACTTAGTTTTCCAATATGTATGTGCCTTTACTTCTGTGAACCTGTGTGTGTATGTATACGCGCCTTTTTTTTTGCTAACCTGCGTGTATACACACTTTCATCAAGGTTAACCTACGTATAACTCTCTCTAATAATTACTTCTTTTCTCTTGACCTGCTGCACTATGATCTGTCATCTGAGTGAGTTTCCATCAAGGACAACACCTGTATCATACCTCTGAGTGAGTTGCCATCAAGGACAACACCTGTATCATAATGCCAACAATCTCCCCCTTTGGACTTGACGGAAAAAACCACACCAAGTCACTCTCCCCCTTTGAAATCAAGCGCAAAGGGCGGACCAAGATATTCTCTTCCTTGATATACATTCTGTTGTCCATACTCCCCTTGAGTACTTGCTGAAATCTCTGATTGAGCTCCCCCTTTGTACATTCCAAGATGTACCAATCCATCCATGCTTCCCCTGAGCACATGCAAGGTTTGCAAAAGCATAACATGACTCTATACATACATTGCCAATGACCTTCCTAAAGACTCATACATACATCAATCTCCCAACCAAGTGGGGATACACCATTGACTCATCCACCCAACCATGTGGGTATACACCAAAAGTTTATACATGACTCAAAAATAAGAAACATTACATCATCTATCCCATGCATAGTGGGGTTACAAATCAAAGACTATCAATCTAATCAAAACCATGATATTCATCAACAACTATCATACACCATATATGATCTGCACCATAAGCATCAGCATGTAGCCCTGTAACCTGCAAGACCATTCTTTTGACCAACCAGCAAGATGTATTATTTAGCCACATAAGCGTCATCACCAAAGACTTCTAACCATAATGCCAACAATGCAGTATTTGAAGTATATGCTCCCCCTGAACATGTGTCATGTCATCCTCAACCAGTGACTGAACCATATTAGACTTCTGTACTGCTGCTTTTCTTCAGAACATCATATACACGACTGTGCAGTGTCTAACTTGCATATATACACAACTTTTCTTCATGAAACCTACGTATGATATTTATAACACTGATGTTCCACACTTTCAGCTTCCTTTGGTTTTGTGATGTCTGTATATTTTGCTATTCCACATTTTTCTAGTTGTTCTTCCTTTTTCTTCCATATCTTCAACTGTGATGATGTTTTCTCCTCTTGGTACGGTGCCCAAAATATTCTCCTGCATTCCTTTGCTATGTGTCCAAGCTTATTACATGCATAACATCTCATCTGTTTCATATTCCTACTATAGCAGTCAATCGCTTTGTGACCAAACTTATTGCAAGCAAAACAATATCCCTTAAAGTACTTGGAACGTGATGATCTTTCTGTGTGACAGTCTTGAACCATTCTACTGCTGCATCTAGCTACAATATGTCCAAGATTATGACATACATAACATTTAACATTATTCATCGGAGGAAATAATCATCTATCACTTCCACAGTTAGGAGCAAAAGATTTTCTTTGAGGAATTTCTTTCCTTCGCTATTGATGGGGTTGTCCTCTCATCTCCTTGTTGAGAATTTCAGATTTCTCATTAGAATTCCTTGCCTCACCTTGTGAGCTAGATTCACCTTCAATAGATTCATGAAAACCAAGACCAGTTTTGATAGCAGGAGACCTTTGACTACTAAGAATGTCATCCAAAATCTTAGTATTGTCTTGAAATCGTGATAGTTTACCCTTTTCTTCTAATTTACCTTTCAAGATATTTACCTCAACCCGATGTTGTTCTTCCTTTTCCAAACATTGCTTCCTCAAAATTTCTTTAGACTTTCTTCCTTCTTCCACTTGTTGCCTTAGTTTGAGAATCTCTTTTTCTTGTTCTTCATTCAGCTCCTGCAACATTTGACGAACTCTGAAGGCACATTCCAGCTGAGCTTTTAAGCTGATAATTTCTTCTTTGAGGGCACTGTCTCTTTTTCTAAATAGATCTTGTTGATCTATGATTTTATCTGATGCTTCATTTGCTTGTTCATCTTCAATTTGAGGTGATTCAGAATCTGAATACTTGCTTCGACCTAATGGCAGGCTGTCCTTGTTCTTTTGAGCTGTCTTCTTCTTCTGACACGCTTTCTTTCCCATTGTTCTACAGATCTCCTTCAAGCGATCAAGCTTCTACCAAAGGGCCTGCTCTGATACCAATTGTTGGAAATAATACTGAGAAAGGGGGGGGTGAATCAGTATTAGCAAATCAATAATTTTTCATTTCCATACTTAGATTCATATACGCTACTTCAGTTAAGGGAACCCGCGTGTACACGCAACTGTGTCTAAAGCAACTAGAGTATATCCAATAAACTTATGATTAAGTTAACCCATTAAATTTTGATCTTTAATCAGTGCATCAGAACTTCATTAACCATATGAACAGTAAATAGGTGTAGTAAAATAGAATAGATCATCACACATAAGAAGCACACATGAACACCATGATGTAAGGTGGAAACCCAATGTGGGTGAAATCCACCTACTGCAACTCATCTCTATCTTCCTTTAATAAGAAACTTATTTTTACAATATTTATGTACTGGTGCAGTCTTATACTAGTACGCAGGCTTCTACCTGTAGAAGGCTACAACCTTCTCTCGTTCTCCAGCTTCTCCTGGAAGGGAGCTACAACCCCCTTAGATTTTGTACTAGTCGATCAGTTTACTAGTACGTAGGCACCGACCTACTAAAGGATCCAACCTTCACTCGTTTTCCAGTTGCTTCTGGAAGGGAGCTCCAACCCCCTGGCTTTTGTACTGGCCGATATGTTTACCAGTACATAGGTGCCGACCTACAGAAGGCTACGATCTTCTCTCTTCCTCCAGGGACCATGTTTCATAAATTTTCATACTGGATACTCCTGAAGCACAACACCATAATCTGAAGGCCATGTTTCATCCAATTTTCATACTGGACCCGTCAACAACATTGAAGCACAAAATCAATCACCATTGCAATACACCCATCAACTACACCTGCATCATCGATCTCTGAATCACCAAATACTGAAACTGAAACTTTGTCAACAACACAGCCACCAGAACATAGAACAGACAACAGGGATCTGCAATAACAACCATATCCAATTGCAGCTTCAAAATATCATACTTCATACTATATGCGCTACTCTGATGAACCCAACCTGCGTGTATACACACTTTTACCAAAGCGAACACGCGGATAGATCTGCAAATTCTAACTTATAACTTTGTAGCTATTCCAGACATCAATTATACGCATAACATAACATTTACAGAATAAACATGCGTCAATAATTTAGATCTAGTCTATCCATGATCAAACCATATAATGATAAAACATTCCAAGCTTTAAGATCCTGATCCATCGTTCATCATCATCCACATGGGCGCATCCTTAGTTCAGATCAAGCAAAGCATCACAAACTCATTCCCTGCAGACTAGATCTCACACTTCATCAAATATTCATCACTTGCATGCACTTCTTGGCCTAATGATCCTCTCCTTATATAGGTTTAGGTCTCTCTCAATATCATCGTCCAAAACCATGTAGAACCAATAACTTGGACCCAATACCTGGGGTCAACACTTCGGACCAAATGCCATGGAGAAATACTAAAATACCATGGACCAAATACCACGGACCAAAACTTAGTTTTCCAACATGTATGCGCCTTTACTTCTGTGAACCTGCGTGTGTACGTATACGTGCCTTTTGTTCTACTAACCCGCGTGTATACGCACTTTCATCAAGGTTAACCTATGTATACGTCTCTCTGATCATTTTTTCTTTGCTCTTGACCTGCTGCACTATGATCTGTCATCTGAGTGAGTTGCCATCAAGGACAACACTTGTATCATACCTCTGAGTGAGTTGCCATCAAGGGCAACACATGTATCATAATTCCAACAATCTCCCCCTTTCGACTTGATGGCAACAACCACACCAAGTCACTCTCCCCCTTTGACATCAAGGGAAAAGGGCGGACCAAGATATTCTCTTCCTTGATATACATTCTACTGTCCATAATCCCCTTGAGTACCTGCTGAAATCTCTGATTGAGCTCCCCCTTTGTACATGCCAAGATGTACCAATCCATCCATGCTCCCCCTGAGCACATGCAAGGTCTGCAAAAGCATAACATGAATCTATACATACATTGCCAATGACCTTCCTAAATACTCATACATACATCAATCTCCCAACCATGTGGAGATACACCATTTTTTGGCTCATCGACCCAACCAAGTGGGGATATACCAAAAGTTTATACATGACTCAAAAATAAGAAACATTACATCATCTATCCCATGCATAGTGGGGTTACAAATCAAAGACTAGCAATCTAATAAAAACCATGATAGTCATCATCAACTATCATAGACCATATATGATCTGCACCATAAGCATCAGCATCTTGCCCTATAACCTGCAATACCATTCTTTTGACCAACCAGCAAGATGTACTATTTAGCCACATAAGTGTCATCACCAAAGACTTCTAACCATAATGCTAACAATGCATTATTTGAAGTATATGCTCTCCCTGAACTTCTGTCATGCCGTCCTCAACCAGTGACTGAACCATATCAGACTTTTGTATTGCTTCTTTTCTTCAGAACATCATATACGCGACTGTGCAACATCTAACTCATGTATATAAGTGACTTTTCTTCATGAAACCTGCATATGATATTTAGAACACTGATGTTCCACACTTTCAACTTCCTTTGAGTCTGTGATGTCTGTATATTCTGCTATGCCACATATTTTTGGCTGTTCATCCTTTTCCTTCCATATCTTCAACTGTGATGATGTTTTCTCCTTTTGGTACTGTGCCCAAAATCTTCTCTTGCATTCCTTTGCTATGTGTCCAAGCTTATTACATGCATAACATCTTATATGTTTCATATTCCTCCTATAGCAGTCAATCGCTTTGTGACCAAACATATTGCAAGAAAAACAATATCCCTTAAAGTACTTGGAACATGATGATATTTCTGTGGGACCGTCTTGAACCATTCTAATTTTGCATCTGGCTACAATATGTCCAAGATTATGACATACATAACATTCAACATTATTCATCAAAGGAAATAAGCGTCTATCACTTCCACAATTAGGAGCAAAAGATTTTCTTTGAGGAATTTCTTTCTTTGGCTGTTGATGGGGTTGTCCTGTCATCTCCTTGTTGAACATTTCAAATTTCTGATTAGAATTCCTTTCCTCACATTGTGAGCGAGATTCATCTTCAACAGATTCATGAAAACCAAGACCAGTTTTGATAGTAGGAGACCTTTGACAACTAAGAATATCATCCAAAATCTTAGTATTGTCTTGAAATCATAATAGTTTACCCTTTTCTTCTAATTCATCTTTCAAGATATTTACCTCAACCTGATGTTGTTCTTCCTTTTCTAGACATTGCTTCTTCAAAATTTCTTTAGACTTTCTTCCTTATTCCATTTGTTGCCTTAGTTTGAGAATCTCCTTTTCTTGTTCTTCATTCAGCTCCTGCAACATTTGACGAACTCTGAAGGCACATTCCAGCTGAGCTTTTAAGCTGATAATTTCTTCTTTGAGGGCACTCTCTATTTTGCTAAATAGATCTTCTTGATCTATGATTTTATTTGATGCTTCATTTGCTTGTTCATCTTCAATTTGAGGTGAATCAGAATTTGAATACTTGCTTCCACCTAATGGTAGGCTGCCCCTGTTCCTTTGAGCTGTCTTCTTCTTCTTCTGACGCACTTTCTTTCCCATTGTTCTACAGATCTCCTTCAAGCGATCAAGCTTCTACCAAAGGACTTGCTCCGTTACCAATTGTTGGAACTAATACTAAGAAGGGGGGGGGGGGGGTGAATCAGTATTAGCAAATCAATAATTTTTCATTTCCATACTTAGATTCATATATGCTACTTCAGTTAAGGGAACCCGCATGTACATGCAACTGTGTCTAAAGCAACTAGCGTATGTCTAGTAAACTTATGATTCAGTTAATTCATTAAATGTTGATCTTTAATCAGTGCATCAGAACTTCATTAACCATATGAACAGTAAACAGGTGCAGTAAAATAGAACAGATCATCACACATAAGAAGCACACATGAACACCATGATGTAAGGTGGAAACCCAATGTGGGTGAAAACCACCTGCTGCAATTCGTCTCTATCTTCTTTTTAAAAGAAACTTCTTTTTACAATATTTATGTACTGGTGCAGTCTTATACCAGTACACAGACTTCTACCTATAGAAAGCTACAACCTTCTCTCATTCTCCAACTTCTCCTAGAAGGGAGCTATGACCCCTTTAGCTCTTGTAGTAGCCGATCCGTTTACTAGTACGTAGGCACCAGCCTATTGAAGGCTCCAACCTTCACTCGTTTTCTAGCTGCTTCTGGAAGGGAGCTCCAACCCCTTGGCTTTTTTACTGGCCGATATGTTTACTAGTATGTAGGCATTGACCTAGAGAAGGCTACGATCTTCTCTCTTCCTCCAGGGACCACGTTTCATAAATTTTCATACTCGATACTCCTGAAGCACAACACCATAATCTGAAGGCCACGTTTCATCCAATTTTCATACTGAACCCATCAACAACATTGAAGCACAAAATCAATCACCACAACAATACACCCATCAACTACACCTGCATCATCGATCTATGAATCACCTAATACTGAAACACTAAAACTCTGTCAACAACACAGTCACCAGAACATAGAACATACAATAGGACTCTGCAATAACAACCAGGTCCAATTGCAACTCCAAAATATCATACTTCATACGGTATACGCTACTCTAATGAGCCCAACCTGCGTGTATACGTACTTTTACCAAAGTGAACCCACGTACAGATCTGCAAATTCTAACTTATAACTTTGTAGCTATTCCAGACATCAATTATACCTAGAACATAACATTTACAAAATAAATATGCATCAATAATTCAGATCTAGTCTATCCATGATCAAATCATTTAATGATAAAATATTCCAAGCTTTGAGATCATCATCCTTCGTTCATCATCATCTACATGGGTGCATTCTTAGTTCAGATCAAGCAAATCATCACAAACCCATTACCTGCATACTAGATCTCACACTTCATGAGATATTCATCACTTGCACACCTACACTTCTTGGCCTAATGATCTTCTCCTTATATAGGTTTAGGTATCTCCCAATACCATGGTCCAAAATCATGTAGAACCAATAACTTGGACCCAATACCTAGGGTCAACACTTCGAACCAAATACCATGGACCAAATGCCACGGACCAAAACTTAGTTTTCCAACATGTACACACCTTTACTTCTGAGAAACTGCGTGTGTATGTATACACGCCTTTTGTTCTACTAACCCGTGTGTATATGCACTTTCACCAAGGTTAACCTACGTATACCTCTCTCTGATCATTAATTCTTTGCTCTTGACCTGCTGCACTATGATCTGTCATCTGAGTGAGTTTCCATCAAGGCAACACCTGTATCATACCTCTGAGTGAGTTAACATCATGGACAACACTTGTATCATAATGCCAACAATCTCCCCCTTTGGACTTGATGGCAACAACCACACCAAGTCACTCTCCCCCTTTGACATCAAGGGCAAAGTGCAAACCAAGATATTCTTTTCCTTGATATACATTTTTTTGTCCATACTCCCCCTGAGTACCTGCTGAAATCTCTGATTAAGCTTCCCCTGTACATTCCAAGATGTACCAATCCGTCCATGCTCCCCCCTAAGCACATGCAAGGTCTGCAAAAGCATAACATGACTCTATACATACATTGCCAATGACCTTCCTAAAGACTCATACATACATCAATCTCCCAACCAAGTGGGGACATACCAAAAGTTTATACATGACTCAAAAATAAGAAACATTACATCATTTGTCCCATGCATAGTGGGGTCACAAATCAAAGACCAACAATCTAATCAAAACCGTGATAGTCATCAGCAACTATCATACACCATATATGATCTGTACCATAAGCATTAGCATCCAGCCCTATAACCTGTAATACCATTCTTTTGACCAACCAACAAGATGTAATATTTAGCCACATAAGTGTCATCACTAAAGACTTCTAACCATAATGCCAACAATGAATTATTTGAAGTATATGCTCCCCCTAAACCTGTGTCATGCCATCCTCAACCAATGACTGAACCATATCAGACTTCTTTATTGTTGCTTTTCTTCAGAACATTATATACGCAATTGTGCAGCATCTAACTTGTGTATATACGCGACTTTTCTTCATGAAACATGCGTATGATATTTAGAACACTGATGTTCCACACTTTTAGCTTCCTTTGAGTCTGTGATGTATGTATATTATGCTATGCCACATCTTTCTAGTTGTTCTTCCTTTTTCTTCCATATCTTCCACTGTGATGATGTTTTCTCCTTTTGGTACGGTGCCCAAAATCTTCTCCTACATTCCTTTGCTATGTGTCCAAGCTTATTACATGCATAACATCTTATATGTTTCATATTCCTCCTATAGTAGTCAATTGCTTTGTGACCAAACATATTGCAAGCAAAATAATATCCCTTAACGTACTTGGAACGTGATGATCTTTCTGTGTGACTATCTTGAATCATTCTACTTTTGCATCTGGCTGCAATATGTCCAAGATTATGACATACAAAACATTCAACATTATTCATCAGAGGAAATAATCGTCTATCACTTCCACAGTGAGGAGAAAAATATTTTCTTTGAGGATTTCTTTCCTTGGTTGTTGATGTGGTTGTCCTCTCATCTCCTTGTTGAGCATTTCAGGTTTCTCATTAGAATTCCTCACCTCACCTTGTGAGCTAGATTCACCTTCAACAGATTCATGAAAACCAAGACCAGTTTTGATAGCAGGAGACCTTTGAAAATTAAGAATATCATCCAAAATCTTAGTACTATCTTGAAATCATAATAGTTTACCCTTTTCTTCTAATTTACCTTTCAAGATATTTACCTCAACCTGATGTTGTTCTTCCTTTTGTAGACATTGCTTCTTCAAAATTTCTTCAAACTTTCTTCCTTCTTCCACTTGTTGCCTTAGTTTGAGAATCTCTTTTTCTTGTTCTTCATTCAGCTCCTGCAGCATTTGACGAACTCTAAAGGCACATTCCAGCTGATAATTTCTTCTTTGAGGGCACTCTCTCTTTTGCTAAATAGATCTTATTGATCTATGATTTTATCTGATGCTTCATTTGCTTGTTCATCTTCAATCTGAGGTGATTCAGAATCTGAATACTAGCTTCCACTTAATGGCAGGCTGTCCCTGTTCCTTTGAGCTGTCTTCTTCTTCTGACACGCTTTCTTTCCCATTGTTCTACGGATCTCCTTCAAGCGATCAAGCTTCTACCAAAGGACCTACTTTGATACCAATTGTTGGAAATAATACTGAGAGGGGGGGGGGGGGGGTGAATCAGTATTAGCAAATCAATATTTTTTCATTTCCATACTTAGATTCATATATGCTACTTCAGTTAAGGGAACCTGCATATACATGCAACTGTGTCTAAATCAACTAGCGTATATCCAGTAAACTTATGATTCAGTTAATCCATTAAATTTTGATCTTTAATTAGTGCATCAAAACTTCATTAACCATATGAACAATAAATAGGTGTAGTAAAACAGAATAGATCATCACACATAAGAAGCACACATGAACACCATGATGTAAGGTGGAAACCCAATGTGGGCGAAAACCACCTACTGCAATTCGCCTCTATATTCTTTTAATAAGAAACTTCTTTTTACAATAGTTATGTACTGGTGCAGTCTTATACCAGTACATAGGCTTCTACCTATAGAAGGCTACAACCTTCTCTCGTTCTCCAGCTTCTCTTAGAAGGGAGCTACAACCCCCTTAGCTCTTGTACTAGCCGATCCGTTTACTAGTACGTAGGCGCCGACCTATTGAATGCTCCAACCTTCACTCGTTTTCCAGCTACTTTTGGAAGGGAGCTCCAACCCGCTGGCTTTTGTACTGGCCGATATGTTTACCAGTACATAGGCACTGCCCTACAGAAGGCTACAATCTTCTCTCTTCCTCCAGGGACCACGTTTCATGAATTTTCATACTGGATACTCCTGAAGCACAACATCATAATATAAAGGCCACGTTTCATCCAATTTTCATACTGGACCCATCAACAACATTGAAGCACAAAATCAATCACCACTGCAATACACCCATCAACTACACCTGCATCATTGACCTTTGAATGACCCAATACTGAAACAGTGAAACTCTATCAACAACACAGTCACCAGAACACAGAATAGACAACAGGACTCTGCAAGAACAACCAAATCCAACTTCAACTTTAAAATATCATACTTCATACTGTATACACTACTCTGATGAACCCTATCTGCGTGTATATGCACTTTTACCAAAGCGAACCCGCGTACAGATCTACAAATTCTAATTTATAGCTTTGCAGCTATTCTAGACATGTATTATACCCAGAACATAACATTTATAGTATAAACATGCGCCAATAATTCAGATCTAGTCTATCCATGATCAAACCATATAATGATAAAACATTCCAAGCTTTAAGATCCCGATCCATCGTTCATCATCATCCACATGGGTGCATCCTCAGTTCAGATCAAGCAAAGCATCACAAACCCATTACCTGCATACAAGATCTCACACTTCATCAGATATTCATCACTTGCACACTTGCACTTCTTGGCCTAATGATCTTCTCCTTATATAGGTTTAGGTCTCTCTCAATGCCATGGTCCAAAACCACGTAGAACCAATACCTTGGACCCAATACCTGGGGTCAACACTTCAGACCAAATACCATGGAGCAATACTAAAATACCATGGAACAAATACCACAGACCAAAACTTAGTTTTCCAACATGTACGTGCCTTTACTTCTGTGAACCCGCATGTGTATGTATACGTGTCTTTTGTTCTACTAACCCACGTGTATACGCACTTTCATCAAGGTTAACCTGCGTATACCTCTCTCTTATCATTAATTCTTTGCTCTTAACCTGCTACACTATGATATGTCATCTAAGTGAGTTGCATTAAGGACAACACCTGTGTTAGGATATTCTGACACATAGGAAATAGTTAAGTTCAACTTGGTCTAGTATAGATTTAGGTATAGAGTTAGGTAAAGTGTGTTTCTTTACCATTGTACATTTTGTAACTTACAATCCGACGGTCACGATATGTAGTGATCCGACGGTTCATTCTCTCCTCGGTATTACCGACACTTGATCCGTGGCTTGACACCCGATTGGTCCATGAATTCTATTTAAAGCGCATGGAGGGTCATTTGTAGGTTAACCGTGCATGAGAGAAGCTTATGTAAATTTTCATTCTTTATTAATAAATTGCCTGTAGTAGCCACGTTGGCGCAGGCCGTGGACTGTTTCCCTCTTTGAGGGTTTTAACCACGTCAAAATTCTGGTGTATTGATCTGTGATCTGTTTGTGAGCGATGTCCTTTTGGTGTTCTGTCTGAGGAACTTACCCTGTAAATTCTTACATGGTATCAGAGCTTTTTGAGGGCCGCGTCCGTTGGTGATCCAAATTTGAAGTCGGTAGAACTGCATACGGCTGTCGTTTCCTAGATACTGTTTCTGACTGCTTCCGGGCCGAGAGGACTGCTCTGTTGTGTTCGGAGCATCTGTTCCAGTGAGGAACCCCTTTCGTTTCACGCGAAAAGGTTTCCGGTAGCCCTATCTGCGTCATTTTTAAGATCTGGAGGTATACAGTCTTTATTTTCAGTTTACTGTTATTTTCTCTCTGCTTATTTCGGTTTCGGTTTATTTAGTTTTTTTTTAACCGGATCTATACCTTTCATTTCTGCGTATGCTCTTTGCCCTGCGACTCTGTGCGATCTGGGCAAATCAGAAACAGAAAGGAAGGATTTTTTTCTCATGCGTATGCTCTTTTCCCTGCACCTTAGTGTGATCTCGGAAAATCAGAAACATTGAGAAAAATATTTAGTTTTTCGGCTAAAGCTAATTTTTTTTTTAAATATTTAGTTTTTTGGGTAAAGCTAACTTTGAGCCGTAAGGTTCGTTCTTTGCATCGTGTTGGTTTTGTGTTTTGTGTTTTGTAGGGAAAAAGAGCTTTCTCAAGGCAAGCACGCAAACCAAGGCCCCCCCCTCTCTCTCTCTCTCTCAAATTTTTGTATAGATCAATTGGCTCAAAGTCTTTTAAGAGAGTAGAGGTCTTGGGTTCAAATCTCCATTTTGTGGGGCGTTTTTTTTCATTCCCGCACATTCGCGCACTTTGCCGGCGACTTCAACAAATATTTTTCAAAAAGCCATAACTTCTTCATCCGGAAGCCTTTTTCAGAGCCGTTTTTTTTAAAACAGCTTAATTTTTCGAGATCTATCCATTGGAACACTTACTTTCAGCATCTTCAGCTTCAGTTTTTTTTAAAATGGAAAGTCCATGCCAAGTCATTCTTGACAGCACTAACTACTTCCAATGGGTATCCTACATGGAAGATTTACTTAGAAGTAAAGGTCTCTACAGAATAGCCACGGGCCAAGAGAAGAAACCAAAAGATGAAGACAAGGTTGATAAATGGGAAAATAGACAAGATCAAGCATGTGGTTTGATAGGGATGTCTATTTCTCCTGATCTTAGATTCCATATTGCAGATCTTGATACTCCTCATGAAGCATTGGAACAAATCACTAAAGTTTTTGGGATTAAAATGAAATTAGAGCCCATCAACTTGAAAATGAGTTGCTTACATTGGATCCTAATAATTTTTCTTGCATTGAAAGTTTCTTGTCAATTCAGACCTTTAGATATTCTCTTAGAAGGTGTTAAGATTAAGAAAAGAAGATAGTAACCTTATTTTTCCCATCCTTACTATTTGGGTCCAGCCTACTCTGTATTTGTTTCCACCTTCCATTCTACAAGGGAAGCTTTCATTTGTCAAGGAACAGACTACAAGGCCCCTTCCTTTGACTCTTTTTGTGATTCTTTAATAAGAGAACAGAAAAAACTCTTACATCTTGGTCTTCTTCATCTTGGAAACTCTTCCAAGAAAGCGTTAGCCGCCCAGCAGCAACCAAATTTAAAGAATCCTAAGAAGTCATTTCCTAAAAAGAATGGTCCTAAACCAAACAAGGGTCCTAAGCAAACTCAGTCTCAAAATGAAAGATCATTCAGCAAAATGATAAGACCAATAAAAACAAATGGAAGAAGACTGATAGACATTGTAACTTTTGTAATCGAGATGGCCACTTAGAATCTAAATGCTTTAAGAAGATGGAAGCCTTGGAAGCCACAATGAAGAAACATAACATCCATGTGGAGCATTCTTCTACTTCAACTTCAACTTCATCTTCAGGAATCGCACTTTCTGCATGTCGTTGTCAATCATCTCAGTCTGGTTATGCATTAAATGTATCTTCTTCTTCTCATTCTCATGAGTGGCTCATTGATTCTGGAGCCTCTTATCACATGGCCAAAAACAAGCCATGTTTTCTTCTTTACATGATTGTAACACCAAAAATATATATGTTGGTGATGATAGATCTCTTAATGTTGTAGGGACTGGAACTGTTCATCTAGACAATGGTCAGTTTAATGATGTATTATGTGTTCCAACCTTATCCAACAACCTTCTATCTATATATCAGATAACTCATTCAGGTGAAGGTACAATTGTTGAATTTTCACCTCATGATGTTGTAATCAAGGATCTAAGAGATCCTAAACAGATTCTAGCTACTGGTATTGCTGATGATTCCACAAGGTTGTATAAGTTTCACAACTTTGGGTCATCAAATCTTCCCTCAGTATTTGTTGCTCATAATGATGAAGTGAGCAAACTTTGGCATGAGCGATTTGGTCACTTAAACTATCGCTCCCTTCAGCATCTATGTGAAGAAAATATGGTGACAGGTCTTCCTATGGTATCTTGCAGAGATGGTGTTTGTCCCGGATGTGTACTCGGAAAACATCATCGGGATAGTTTTGAAAAATGTGCCTCTTGGCACGCCTCAGCCCCTTTACAACTTGTGCACAGTGATTTATGTGGTCCACTTCCTGTTGCTTCATTCT